>PYUH01000548.1:492659-594025 GCA_016808085.1 Suaeda aralocaspica
AAGGGGGGGGGGAGAGGGGGGGGGGGGGGGGGGGGGGGGGGGGGGGGGGATGCTTTGATTTATTTTATTTTTTGTATTAAATTGAGCACACAAGCAGACTAGGGAAAAAAAAGATCTAGTAAGCTTGGGAAATATTGAAAGCATATAGCTTACGAAGATGTCCCTTCCTTTTGGGAAATTCTTTTGAATTTCTGTCAGCGGATTTTAATATGTTGTGCTCCATAGCCAAAGTAATGTATAAAAAACACTAAAAAGCTAAGAAAACATCAGATCGTAACTATTTTGCTCATATCACGTGAAAAGAACCTATGAAAATAGCAAGTTTATAAAACAAAAAAAAAGCATATATAACACCGAAAAGCTGATTTTAAGCGCCCAAAACTAGAAAAGCAGGCAGGGCGTAGCGCCTCACACTCAAGGAAGCAAAAGGCACCTCTTCTCACCATGTGCCCAAGCCAACATCCCAATTACTATGCAAATTGAATAACAGAACCCCAACTAGACTCGTGTGAAAAACAAAATACAAATGACTAGCAAAAGATTTTGTAGGATAATTCTGTATTTTCCTTTGAAAGTAGACATTTTAATTTTTTCAAAACATGTCTGCATGTCCCACAACTTCATCCATACCAATTGGCGCAGAAAATTTGCGCCAAGTTGAACTAACTGTAGGGAAAACCGACTTTTTGACAAAATTAATCAAAAAAATGATTAAACTAACAAAACAACGCATGTCTAACTCTAACTAACCAAGCGTAACTTTCAGATTGCAATCACGGTAGCTAGTTTATTCACAGAAATCAACTAAAATAACAAAATGAGTCAACTATCAAGACTCTTTGACACAACTTAGAATAATGGAGCCTTAATCTGCATCAAAGTGCTAAAAGTTAGCTTGTGTCTCTCTATCACATGTAATACATTATAAGAAAATCGTTTCTAAGTTATGTAGTGGGCTAAAGATAGTTATTTTGAGTATCATCTTTCCCAAGCAAGAAAGATAAATTGTTCAAAATGTTTGTATTATGCAAGATTTAGTTAGATAATAAAAGAGCAGTATGCCTAATTGAATGATCAAATATGATTCTATTCAATTTTTTTTGTGTGTGTGTGTGGAGGGGGGGGGGTGTTTTTTTCTTTTTGGTAAGAAAATGCTTCATGAGTTATGTTTTCCTCAAACCTTTATTAATCTAATCATGTTTTGTGTAACGCCTAATATATATCTTATTTCTATCAATGCAAGTTTCTGAGGTTAATTTGAAGGAAGAAGGTTTAAACAAAGTGACACAATGTCTCTCCTGCTGCTTGTGATTGATATGAAATACCTATCAAGGATTCTAGGTTATGTTACAAACAAAAAAAACTTTGGTTTCCAGAAAAGGTGCAAATGTGCAAGATCATTAGAATAACAAACTTAGCTTCAGGTGATGACCTACAGATGTTCCATAGAGGAGATACTAGATCTATCAAGGGATTGCCTTACCTTTTCTCATGATTCTAAATTTATTGTTAGCAATTGAAAAACTGTACAAGGAGCTCATACAAGGCTAACAAGAGGGTGGCTCACTTGCCTTTCAAGTCATTGAGAGTCTCTATTTCTACTAAGAAACTACTTGTAGCTCATTTTAACTTCCTAGCCAAAAAGATTGTTGTTAGGATTAGAACATGGGATCTAGGAAAACGAGTTGTGCTTCTAGATGTCAGGTAATCAGTTCTGTTCTTATCTCATTCCATACACTTTGGGGGATGTCTATTATTCCCAGAAATGTTAGAATAGCCATGTATACAGAAACTTTTTATTGGATGGTAATATTATTTCCACATAAAAAGCCGTTAGTGTTAAGAATCTGGGAAACATCCCTGTATCCTCATCTTTTACTCCGTTCCTAGATATAGTTGTAACCGAGTGAGCCAACCCGTATTTCGCACCCCAATCCATGTCAGCTCACATAGACACAGGTAAGCTGGTCAATCTTCCATATGTAAGCAACATAGCGTGCCATCAACAATGTCCAACGGTCAACAATTTTGTTTAATCCTAATGTCCAAAATTATTGATTTATTGTACATAATAAAACAAGAAAAGACTTGGGAAGCCTTTATTATTTCGCTGCTCAAGTTTAGCATATTCCTTTTTACCGGAAAGCACCTTTTCTGCCTTAGATCTCACTCATTAACTCTAACTGAGATTGACATCTAACAAGTGATTATGGGATGCTATGACTTCACATGTTCCAGGCTCTATATATCCAGAAATCAGAGAACCAATATGAGCATTGACTAATGACTACTTCGGGGGGAAGATTAAAAGGAATACCTTCCAAATCCTTTCCATTTGCAGCAGCAGCAACTAGGTTTGCCTTGATCTGCTTACGCAGTCCATTTCTCCTGTCCACCAAGTCTGTGTTGTCATCTCCACAAAACAACGACACATATTTTTCTGTCTTGGGGAAAAACTGCAACACAAGCCAGTAAACCCAACTTATAAGAAACAAAGGACTTACTTTTAAAAGCAGAAGACATCACAGAGGAATGCATATAAAACAATAGAATATAATAAAAGCTTTATAATACACCCTCCATCAGTCCATCCTAGGATGCCCATGACACTCAGCTCTAAACAGAATTCTTGGTGATAAGAAGTTGAGTAGTTAGTGATTACTATTTTAATTTAAAAGGTAGATGATTAGATGTAATAAGGCAAGTTTTTTTTAAGCAAATTATGGTAATATATATAACTCAGCATAGCTTACCCGAACATATTCCAAATCTTCTTTTAGGTGGGCAAGTTCTTCATGGATCTCCTTCTCCTGTGCTTGACTAGATGATGAACGCAGGTTCTTCTCCAACCGCCTCAATCTTCTTTCTATCTTTCTCCTCTCTATAAGTTGAAATAAAATAATTATAAGTTGTACATAATTAAATTTTACGACTACAATGGAGAAACACAGAAGGAAAAAAAAAACACCAAAAAATTTGATCTTTCGGTCTCGAAGAAATATTTTGCGCTCTACAGCCAATCGAGTTTGAAGGTCTTGTTGCTTCTTCAGTGCTTCCAGCTTCTTCTCTTGAGCTGCTTTGACTTCAGGTGGAAGTTCCTTCAAAATAACACCGAAAAAACATATAATAAAAAATAACAATCAATGCCAATAATTTATTTTACAGAACATCCACTGCCACCAAGTATTTAACACCTCCATTATACCAAAAATGATTCAAGAAAGAAAAAAGTCGCATGCTTTGAATCTCCATTCCCCTTACTAACCATTATCATCATTAACCCAAGTTTGATCACTATTAACCCTTTACACACTGAATAATTAAGAAGGGTATGATTTCTTTCCTTTCCTTGACTCTTTTCCTTAGGGCTCAACCAAACAACCCCTAAAAACCTTGCAATGAGATAGAAGATAAGAGTATATGTTCACAAATATACTAAGATGATTAATTACTAGCAAACATCTCTCCATTCTTTTAACCCTTTTTATGCTAAAAGCAAAGTGTTTATTTTCATAGTCATACTAAGATTATTATACATGAGCTACATAGCTCATAGTATCAAACTAAAGAGTAAAGACGACAGCAAAACAGTGTTAATCAAGTCAGTGCCCAAGATTCTCGGATCCAAACCAAACTTCATATCCATCTCTATGAACATAACTAGTAATAACATTTTCAGTTTTACCTATTTTGTCGTAATAACCAAATTGAACATGTCTACAATTACACAAGAACTCAACAAGTAAACCATTGTCATGCAGCAACAATGCTTCATGTGATAAAATGGCCCGAATTACACCGCATAAAGTTATCCATTCCAATAAGAAACTCTGAATGAAATATGTTCAAAACTACATTAAATTTAGGAAAAATTGATTCTAATAATCCCACCTTTTACACATTTGAATATAACAGTCCCACCTTTCGATTATCTCACAACAGTCCCACCTTTATGGCTTGTTTTCTTTTATTGGTCCTAACCGGTTAATAACTTAATTAGTAGGTAATTTACACACGTGGCATTACATGATTGGTGGAGTGCTTTTTTTATTAAACAAAAAAAATCATTAAACAAACAAAAAAAATTGTATGAAATCAGTTTACTGATAAAAAAAATATGAAAACATTGTGTGTTGAGTGCTTTTTTTCAATTTAAATCAGTTTTATTAATTAAAAAAACAAAAAGAAATGAAAAAATCGATTATGGTGACCAATAAAAGAAAATGAAGTATAAAGGTGCGATTGTTGTGAAATAATCTAAAGGTAAGAATGTTAATTTCAAATGCGTAAAAAGTGGAATTATTAGAATTAATTTTTTCTTAAATTTATAAGTTCAATCAAACTCTCATTTCTTGTTAAAACGAAAGCCAAAGAGTACATACACAATAATAGAAGCTAATGAGAAATTTAATCATACCTTGCGAAGCAAACGCTGCGCGGAACGAATTTGATTTTTAAGAGAAGCAGCCTTAGCTTTAGTTTTTGGTTTATTGGCAACTCCAAGGACAGCCTTGGAGCGGCCGCCCCTTCCCGGAGCCTTCGGTTTTATCATCGAATGATTGTCCTGCAAAATTCACATAAAATTTTTAATAACAACCAAATATAGCTAGTTTAATTTTACATTAGTTTAGCAAATATAACAAATGGTTCAATAAATTCGACACCTAATTAATTGTTGACTATTACTATAACGATAAACCCTAGATTGAAATGATTTTTGATGATATAAAAACTAAAAAAAGGGAATAGCTTACCTCAGTACAGTAGTACAGAAGGCCCTTGCAGTAGAGAACTCAGAGTAAAGCTTTAATGGAGGATTGAGAGGCTACAGTGTGAAGGAAGTAAAGAATAGTTTTAAAAGGAGGGAAAAGTCAATAATGCGGTGAAATGGTTGTTATAAATGTTTAGGGCACTATTAGTGACCGGCAAAAATCTGACATATTATAGTAATAAGCAAAATTGCCCGAACTAATCTTTTAAAAATAATTGTTTGCAAATTGACACTTTTTATAATTTTTGTTGTAAGTTGACACCCTAAGTAATTTTTTTTTTGTGAGTTGGTATCTTTTGTCGTTTTCCGGCGTTAATTTGCCGAAATTTCTAATTCACTATCTATATGCACTCTTTTTCTCCTACCCTTCCCCTTTTTCTCATCCTAAAACCTAAACCCGCTATCCTCTCCACCCAAAATCCCAAAACCAGACCATGAGGTCCATGACCCATTCAAAACCACCACCACACCCCATCTAAAACCATCACCACAATCCACGACCACAGCCCCACCCAAAACGATGACTAACTACCCCAAATCCAATTTCACAACACCACCAACCCCAAAAATCAAACCAACCATAACCATGACCATGAGGTCCATGACCCATTCAAAACCACCACCACACCCCATCTAAAACCATCACCACAACCCCACCCAAAACGATGACTAACCACCCCAAATCCAATTTCACAACACCACCACCCCAAAAATCAAACCAACCATAACCATAATTTCATCTTCAACTCAACTTCAATGACTTTACTAACCCCAAAAATCAAATACACGAGCTATCCACTTTTTCACTTTCGTACTTTTGGTTAATTGAAACTCATTTCGGCACTTCTTTTTCCCATGAGGAAGGGCTACAAGTGGTGGTGGTGGTGCGCAAAGGGTGTGCGGAAGGGATGTATGTGGTAGGTGGTGGTGGTTGAGTGTGGAATGGGTTTAGGTGGTATGGTTGTGTTTGAAGGTGGGTGGTGATGGTCACACAAACTCTCGGCTTTATGCTCACTCAACCATTCCATCCCCAGAATCACTTCTAAGTCACCCAAATCAGACACAATTAGGTTAGCCTTAAACTCCACTCCCTCAATTTCAATTGGGACATCCAAATATCTCCTTTAACATTGTACTTCTTGTCCTGATGGTAACACTATTGACATATCTATTATATCTACTTTTCCAAACACAGGCATTAACCTTTCTAGAATCTTAGTGGATACAAAAGAATATGTTGCACCATAATCAAACAAAACTTTAACAGGAAGAGAGTGAATAAAGAATGTACCAATAATCACATCCTTACTAGCATTAGAGTCATTTCGAGCCATCACATTCAGCTTTCCAGTACTCGAGGTCTTAGTCTGACCTCCTCCATTTCCACTTCCATTCCTATTCCCGGCTTATTGCATTGCCTTTCCTCCCATGTTTCCTTGGAAACCTTTCTGCTGACCTCCATTTGAATTCCCTTTGAATTAAGACCCTTGTCCTTCCTTTCCCTTGTTTTTAGAGAAGCACCCATACCCACGGTGTCCAAGCTTGTTGCACAGTGATAAGTCACTGGGTTCCCAGCACATTCCTTACCTCGGTGATTGTTGGAACATTTCTTGTAGAAATACACACGACCTCCTTGATTTGCCATCTGAGCCCTACTCCCATTTCGAGGCTTCAATTCCCAAAGTTTCCCGTATTGCCCTGGATGTTATTGTTGAAATGAGGCTTCTTAAATCCACCATGCCTCCCTTGTTGGTTGAAGTTTCCTCCACCATCTTCTCTTTTCTCCCTCGTCTCACATTCTTTCAGCATCTCCTTCTTCTTCTGGTCTAAGACATACAAATGTGTAGCCCTACCATGCAACTCATCCAAAGACTCAAAGACTTGCCCAGCTAATTGCAACTGGATGTCTATGGGTAATCCTCTCTCAAAACGACTAGCCTTCAAATTTTCGGTTGCCACAGCCTCCTTAGCAAATCTAGACAACTCTATGAACTTAGAGTAATACTTAGTAACTGACATACTCCCCATCTTAAGCTCTAGAAACTCATTAGTGTTTTGTGTCTGAAGGAACACAAGATAAAACTTATTGCGGATCTGTTCCTGAAACACAGCCTAATTGAACCTTAGCAAAGCCCTAATCACAGCTTCATTCTATGACCACCAAAGATCAGCTTCTCCTCTCTGATAGTAAACTACATGGTTCACCTTAAACTCTTCTGGACACTCAACTGTTCCAAATAGCTTGTTAAATTCTCTCAATCATCCCTTTAAAATAGTTGGGTTGGTTTCTCCTTGGTAAGTGGGTGGCTTACTTTGAGCAATCTTCTTGAAAAGTTCCCCAGTAGGGCCATTACCATTACCATATCCTCTAGCAGCTAACTCTTCAGCTATAGTAGGTAATTGCCTCAATACATCATTCAGTTGATTGTTATTACTTTCAGCCATCCTATTTCTCCTGTAGAGGGAAAAGACCTTTATATTAAACTATGTCTAACTCTAAGTTAGCACAACATAAACTTATAACATAACATAAAAACATTTTCTCAATTTGTCTCACAAAAAAAGTTTCCATTCTTTTAGAGCGAATGACTCACTTAGTTTTGATTATTTAGACAACCATTAAAATAGAATAAAGCACGTAATAAATAAAAAGTAAATTCCTTGAATCTACTCTACTTGAGGCTTCATTTATTAAAAGAACCGACTCATTTATTATTTTATTCTCATAAGAATTCTTATTGGTTAGTTTTCGTAAAGTTTCCTTATGGCTCACTGCCACTTATTCGCATAGTAAATAACAATGTAAAATGGGTAACATCCTAAACATGAATAGTACTAAATGATATTAAACCAAACTCATATCCAAAAAAAACTTCTAAACATTCACATTATCCTTCTTGTCCTTAGACATTACATATTTCTTTGGTATACCATCATCATCATCATCATCATCATCATCATCATCATCATCATCATCTTCTTCTTCTTCTTCTTCTTCTTCTTCTTCTTCTTCTTCTTCTTCTTCTTCTTCTTCTTCTTCTTCTTCTTCTTCTTCTTCTTCTTGGGCTATCCTTCCCACAACAAAACCAAGCTAACAGTTCTAAAAGAAAAAGGTCTGGTGGCTAACATACAGTTTCTTCTACACAGAACTATTCACATAAAAAACATCTCAAAACATGTACTTAACTGCATGAAAGAACAGAAATAAAGTCTATCCTACATGCCCAAACTTCCTACCCAATATCACCACATGATATTAAAGCAATAACACATAATACATACCTGAACTTCTTGCATACCTGCACATATAAGTGATTTTAAAACATTTAGTTTTCAAATCTATCTATTTTCGGAAATCACTATTTTTAGTAAAATTTCTATTCCCATTAACTTTCTAAAATAAGAAATTCCTCTTTCCAAAATAAAACTTAGGGTACCCCCAATAAAAAAAACAATTTTATTTTATTTCAAAAACTAAGCTCTGGTAACCACTTTGTAACACCTTGGAATCTCTAACTTCCTTATCTAGATTTTTCTAGAAACATATTATAAATAATAAAGAATAATAATTATTAAAATTCCTCGCCATCGTGATAACGGCTAAGACATTTATCAAAGTATTACAACGGAAGTCTTTAAAACCAAAACTAATTTAAAACTCAAACTCAAACCCAAAGATAGTCTCAAAACTAAAATCAAACAAAAACCAACTTTGAACTTTATTACACTTCGGAACCATATTAATGGCCCTTCAAAATCAAAACTCTAAACTTCGGAAATAAAAACCAACATCAAATAACAAATAACTACTAAATCCAAAAACAAATAAACTAGGAAACTATGAAGACTACAATGCAATCACTCTCACTCCAACCCAGCATGAATGACTTATGCCTACTTGTACCTGTAGCTTTCTCTTATTCTAGACAACTACTCGCCAACAAGTGGGTCATCGTAGGGCCAAGTCCAAGACAAAGTCATGCACACAAAACAAACAGTCAGCAAATTAAAGCTGAGTATATAACTACTAAAGACTATTAAGCATGACAAAATAAAATAAAAGTAAAACATTCATACTCTTACCGTTGACAACTCTTCACTTGTGCATAGACTCAACTTTAAACAAATTAATTATTATATTTAAACTTTGGATTTCGCATCGAACGGGTTTCCTTTCCTTTAAAATTCCCCTATTGGGCACCAACTTGGGAGCAACTCCAAGAAAGTATTACCTGTGTCACATAAAGTGATGGAATTCCAGTGCATTAAAAATATAAAAAGAGTACAACGTCTTATACTCCAATTAGAAGTCATAGATCACCGCCTATACGACTCCCCCCATTGTTCATACTCAAGGTATATAGATTCTAAGAGTTTTGGTGCGAATCCTCTTTTACTTTACGTGATTAATCGGTTTAACATAGTTATGACTCACACACAACATCACATAAAAGCATGCATGAAATCAAACAAGCCATTTTTATTATCTTTGATTTAAGGTGATTTTAAAAACAATCTTGGGTTTCCTTTAATTAAACTAAACTTCCTTTACCACACATTAACTGTGAGTGTCTAATTATTTACCTTTTCCTTGACCACACATTAAACTGTGAGTGACAACATATATATAGATATTTGCTCATTAACTTCTAATAATCATGTGAATAAATTTTCACAAACTGTCTTTCTTGTTGATTAAGTAACTAAATGATATGTATGGTTTTTATAGTGTTTTTCCCCGTGTTTCGAGTCAATTTTATGCCTAGTACTTGTTAATCTGGCTCGTTTTTGGTTCATTCGATGTTCTTTAGCTAAATTGAAGTGTCTCGCTAAGTTTGGTTAATTTCCGGCAATTTTAGAGCATTTTAGTTGATTTTTATCATCCACGGTTGTTATGCTCGGTTTTGGTATGTTTTGTAATTTCAGGCACGAAAACCGAGGCTCGGAACGAAGCCGGAAAGCTTAGACGGGATAAGAATGAAGATGCATGGAAATGCGTGTCAAGAAGTATAAAACAAGCCTTAAAGAACTTATGAAGAAATAAGAAGAAAAGGAAGCAAAATAAACTTCTGAGGTCATTATGCGGGCGCATAAAAATACTATGCGGGCGCATTTAATGTAATCAGCAGCTGAAGAAGCGTTCTGGAGGTCAGATGCGGGCGCATAAACCTCCTATGCGCCCGCATCAGACGATTTTTCCCGACTTTTTGTTTTTCTTTTATTTCCTTCGTACTTAGGATTTGTAAGCCCAACTTTGGGTACATTAGGCACGGTTCTCTGGGCAAAAACAACTGATGCTTTTCAGAATTTAGAATTACTCTCTTAGGATATAGAAGGAAGCACTTTTTCTCTCAAATAAAATTAGGGGAAATTAGGGTTTGTTCATAACTTTGATTCTCAATTCAATTCAAGTCTCAATTGTTCCAAATTTGGTAAATCTTTGGTTTGTTCTTTTATTTAGTTTAATTTATGCTTTGTTAGTCTCTTCTAGTTTAATTAATTTAGTTAATTTTGTTTATGTTAATTAGTTTAGGTATTAATTACTTTCATGAATTCAATTAGGTTTTTACCATTATTCTGTTTGATCTCATAATTATGAGTGAGTAGTCTAATTTATAGGGTTAGGGAAACCTTGATCAATATGGACTAATTTAATTAGGTTGTTTCATCCCATAATTAGTAGTCAATTCCTATTATTGGTTTCTTTGTTTACAATTGAATTGTGCGCAGATTTAGTTGTAATTCTGTAATTGTTGAATTGATGCCGAGGTAGGTAAAATACCACAATAAGACCATGAATAATAGGAGGAATTAGTCTAGGCCATGAGCGAGAGCCGCTAGTGAGTTTCGAGGGAGTCTAGATTCGAGAGAATTAGTGAGCCCTAATTGATGATAATTGGAGAATTGAACGATCTTTTTAGTGAATCCATTAGTTGTTCTTGGTGACCCGAATGACCCTAGGCTTAGTTTATTGGTTTAATTCTTCGTCATTTCCAGTAATTAGTTAGTAGATTAGGCAGTAGTCATTAGTTAGTCAATACTTCTCGACCAAGGCTCTTTACACAGTTTAAGCTTTTTAGAACTAATAGAGTTTAACTGCTTCCCTGAGGATTCGATCCTTACTACCCTAGCTACATTAGTTAGTGTCGTTTGGTTTACTTTTGATAGGTGTGCGATAGCCTGTTCAAATTTTGGCGCCGTTGCCGGGGNACAACTTAAATAACTTTCTTTCTTCTTAACTAAGCTATTGGCCAACTTAACAATAAATTTTAACAGTCCAATTCAATCATGAAAGATTTATATGACTATAGATGTGGAATGTCAAAACAATGCAAAATCATGCTTTTCATACTTTCATAAACTTCTCATGCATGTCAACTCAACATCAATCAAGCAACAACAAACATATCATACTAGATCAACCAAGCATGAATTCTAATTCTATATCCGCCTTTAGTACTTACGTACCTTGTGTTGTAGTGGTGATCCGCCACAACTTCCAAAAGTTAACTAACTCGAAATCTAGTACATGGAGAAAAACTGAATTTAAATTAAAACCTTGTTAACTAAGTTCTACAACAACTCTAAACTAACTTCCTATATTGGAAACTTGTCCAAAACGTTCCTGTAGACACCTAATTTAGTCCCCGGCCCCGTGGTAAGACTCCATGATGAACAATAAAACCCACTTCTCTAGATTATTGGACAATTGATGGAATTGGACTTAATTTTACTATTTTTCTTAAATTACAAAATATTTTTTAAAAATGCCCATTTATATTATTGGACTTTTATATAAGCCCAATATTTTATTTTAAAAAAAATATAAAAGAGTTTTAGCGTGAGTCGCGCTGACACAACAACGTGACAAGCAAGCCAGCGCTAGCTGCGCAGCGTGAAAGCTTGTGTCACGCTGGCTGGTCAGCGTCACTAAACTTGTAACGCTACCTGGCCAGCGTCACTAAACTTGTAACACTACCTGGCCAGCGTGATAAAACCTGTCGTGCTACACAATTTCCTTATAAATACCCTTTGTTCTCCTCTAAAATGACTCTCTTGATTTTTCTACCCGTTCTCACACTTCCAAAACCGTCATTCTCTCATTCTCCTAAACCTACTTTCTCTCTCTTTTTACTCCTTTTCTCTTTACACATAAACTTTTCTCCATCAAATTATTTTTTTTATTTTATTTCTAATTAAGTGGGTTAATTTCTTATTATTACAAATTAGATTCGAAACGTTGTCCAAATTAATACTCGAAGAAACAATAATCAAGCGAGAAGTGTAAGTTTTCTGAGAGTCTTAAATTAAACTTTATGTATTGATTGTTGTATTTATTTATTTGTATATTTATTTCAATTTTTCACAATGTTTTTGTTAAAGGACATAATTTGAATTAATTTATCACATTAAACTAAGATAATTTTTTGACAAATTGTATCATGCTAGAAACCTTGAATTAATCTTAACGACGATTTGACTAAATTAATTAGTTTTATATGACTTCACCATAATAATAGTAATTTTGTGTTAGATTGTAAATTATTATTTTGTGGTTCGTTATATAACTTGTGTATAATTGAGAGAAAACTAGTAATGGCTGCCTACTGGCTAATATGACGCACTCCGCCATATTAGTACCTTCACCCCCGAATCCAACCTTTGGTTCGTAGGCTTATAACTTGGAGTCATCCCCATGGGATCGAAAGGGTTATTCGTGCAATTTAGATTATCGTCTCGTATTCGTGTCCCATTCGTAAATCAATCTAAATACACGGTTTATGAGTTTGATTCTTAAAACTCATTGGCGATTCCTTACTCGCATCTTCCGTTTTCGTTGATATTATCTTACTCGAAAAAAGATAATTAGAAATTAAAAAAACACTAAAATAGTGTAGCGCGACAGACTTTGTCACACTAATGTCGCAGCGTTACAAAGTTTGTAGCGCTACTGCAGCGTGACAAACTTTTGTTGCACTGCACTGTCACTGTGACAAAGTTTGTGACGCTACCATGCTAGCGCGACTGAAATTCCTGCGCTCCTTGTTTTTGTTTGCAAAATACTTCTAAAAAAGTCCATTTCACCTTTCCTTAAGCCAATTTTTTAGGTTTAACTCGACCTATGGACAGTTTGGGGAAGGTGACCAAAAAATTTGGGACCCTAAAATCCGGGGCCCCTACAGTTCCCTATATGGTCTATATTCAATTTCACACTTTATTTTAATTTTTCCATTGCAATATACTTGATTTTCGATAATTTTCCAAAAATGCCAACTTCATAAAATTCCTTAAAAACACTTTAAAACCCTTTTAAATATCATATTTTGATCATGAAACACAATAGTCATGTTGTTCGATCATCATACAATATTTTGATGCATTTAAAATAATTATAACTATTTATGTCACATGCTACTATTTTTATTAGGCATAAACATGTGTTAATAAAAATTTACAGCTTTATTTATTCATTCAAAACTCCTTACAAACACATCTAAACATCATAAATCCATCATAAAACTCTTTTACAATCTACTATTATCGTCATGAACCAAATCTATGCTTTAGAATAATTTTTCATAAGGCAAAACATGTTTATAATATTTTTATCATTGGTTTTCATGGTTATAAAAATTGGACAGCAATATAAACCAACTTTAAAACTCTTTAAAATCAAATTAAACTTCATAAAATCATCATAAAATCATAAAACAACAATTCATGATCATAATTTGAAGTGTAAATCATTAAAAACCATAACATCATGAATTTCATAATTTCATAAACCCTAAATTAAATTTCATGATCAACTAAATAAATTTATACTTTAAACTAAATCATAACTTGATAAAACATGATTAAAACTATAGAAACATGATTAATCATAATTATAAACATGAATTTTGCAAGATTAAACTAAAAAGAAAGAAGAAGAATTTTTTTATATTAGAATTTCGAAATATACCTAATAGGGAGGAGGGTGGCCGGCGGTGGCTGCAGGCGGCAGCGGGGAGGTGAGCGGCAGCAGTGGCACAGCAAGGGGAGGTTGTCGGCGAGGGGCTCCGGTGAAGGGAAGGTGGCAAAGGGTTTTCTTTTCTTTTTTTTTTCCGGGAAAAATTTCCGATTTTTATATTTTTTTCTTTCGAATTTTTTTTTCTCTCAATTTTTTTTGAAATCCTAATACTTGAAGTTTGCAAATTAAATTTGAAAATTTGGGTTTGAAGAGGTATTTATAGGCCCCAAAGTAGGATTTGGTGCAACTACATAAATACCCTTAATGTTTGAAATTACTTTTATGCCCTTGTATTAAAACAACTTAGGAAACTCTAATTTTTTTTATTTTTAGAAACTTTTCAAAATATTTAATAAAACTTAAAATAGCATGAAATATTAATTATAAACGTAAAATAATTACTTTGATCTAAAATTAATATAAATTTCTTTCTTTTATTGAGCTTAAATTCTCAACAAAAATATTAAAACGTACATAACATATAAAATTAATTCCTTAAAAATACGTAAAATATGGGATATTATAGAAACTTCAGTAAAAGGTCAAAAACTGCACTCCTTAGAGTCTTACGGACCTAAATTACCGCATTCTTACAGGTCAAGGTGAGGTGCGTTGGCTTCCCAATGGTTAGGTTGTGCACCAGTTTCATGGGTTCGAGGACGAGGTACCTTCAAGTTGAGTTGTCCTCTACTAGATCTCTTTTGTAATCTCATCATGTGATACCAAGTAGCATTACAACTGGATTAACCTAAAAAGTGCACCAGTAGAGTGCCTACTAGGCGAGTTCATTTAATGCACACGTATTTGCTGGGTTTGGCGGTCACTTCAATTATGTTCCGGTTTTTGTAAGAAACGTTAAATCATGTGATCATGCTTATAAAGCTTTTAAAACATGTAACCATACTCAATCAAATAAAACTTTTAAAACAACTACATTATCATGTAATCATGTTCATGAAAGCATTAAAGGCCTAGGCGTGATTTTTTCTATTTTCCATATTTTATTAAATCTCAAAGTATTTATTTAGTCAATATTTTATGGATTAAAACAACAACAACAACAACAACAACAACAACAACAACAACAACAACAACAACAACAAACACAACACAACATAATAATAATAATAATATAATAATATAAAAATATAATAATAATTAATATATAATAATAATAATAATCAATAATAATCATAATCACGAATAATAACAATAATATAAAAATAACATGAACAACAACAACAACAACAACAACAACAACAACAACAACAACAACAACAACAACAACAACAACAACAATCTTTTTGTGTTTTCATTTTGTGTTTATAAAGTTGAAGAAGATGAAGATTTAAAGAAAATGATGAATATTAAAAGAAAATTGAAAGATTTAGTGGAAGAAAGATGATGGAAGCTAAATTCTTACTAAATTAATCACGTCACTCTTCAAACGCTTTCGAATCACAAAATTCCAGTTACACGAATCCAAAACTTCTCAAATCCAAAGCTCCAGCTGCTGCGCCCACGAGCACGTTACTGTACCTTTTTTCGGAAATTTCGCTGAACATTCCCTTGTACTATGGGCCTAGGAGAGCACATATGCTTACATCAGCCCATCCTTTCATCGCTTACGTCATCCCTTACCTCATGCCTTGAAAAGGAAAGAGTCTCGTATCTCTTGTTGGGCTCGAGGAGGGAGAAGGTTCGCCTTAAGCCTATGACTTGAGCTCCAAGGTTTACCTTATTTATAGCTATGTTTTGGGCTCGTTCTTGTGGAAAATGTTTTTTCGAGCATTTAGAAAGTTGTCAACATTTTTATTAAAATTGTGGAAAGAATAAAAAAAATGAGGATAAATGAAATAAATTAAAATAAAAATATTTTTGGGATTTTCTTGGGTTTTCTGGGGTTTTAGGAGATTTTAGGGCGTTTTTGTGTTAAATCTTTCTGCTTTTTTCTCAAGACCAGACTAGTTAGTGACGTGGTATATTTTTATCATCGGCCTAAGGGTGGGGTAAATGTAGGTTTGCAAAACAAACGTTAGTCTCGCAAGTGCTTGCAGGTGTATCATCTCCTTAGGAAGCGCCTCATTCTTATGGAGTGGATTATGTCTACTATTTCTTTCAGAAGCGCCTTGATCGTATAGGAAAAGAATGCAATATGTTTGTGTTTGACTCTCATTAGATGCGCTTCGATCTTTAAAGATCTCCCTTCAGATGTCTTCAACTTAAACATATAGGGAAATATTTGGTAATAATTCCTTTAGGTGTCTTCAGCTTAATCGTGTTGCAAGATGATGTAGAATAATACCTTTAAGTGTCTTCAGCTTAACCGTATAGGAAGATGATGTAGGATAATTCCTTCAAGTGTCTTCAGCTTAACATTATCGAAAGATGATGTATGATAATACCGTAAGCATCTGATGCTGTTTTTGGCAAATGTCGTGTAATAGGAAGTCGTAAGCATCTGATGCTGTTTGTGACATCCTTGAGTTTAGTATATTGATATTGTTGATAAAGAGTAGCCAGTGTGTCGGCTGCTGATAAAAGTGAAGAATCGTTTGACGGTGTCCGATAATTGTGGTTGGATAATTGAGCTTTGATGATTGATTCACTCTCTGGGGGGGATTTTCAGTTGATATGGTGGTTGAGTCTCATGTCAATGATTTCAGCATAGTGTATTTGTTGGGGAATGATTTTGTCGAGATTCATGTTGACGTCCACTGGGGAATATGGTGAATATCTAAGGTTGTCGCTTTGTCTGTGATGCTCATAAGGGATCAAGGAAGGGCTCCTTGTTTCCACATTCATTGGAGATAAGTGTTTTGACTTTGCTCCACTTGGGATTTAATGTAAAATTTAAGATCGCTGAAGAGTGCCATGTCGTCACTGGGGAGTAATAGGATGTTGAAGTTGTTGTTGATCACTGGGGAATTTAGGAAGTTTGCATTAAGGCTCATCCCACTGGGGATTGTTGTATGATGATGAATTTTTGGTGGTATCTCCTAAGTCCACCAAGTGCTAGCTTACATGGGATTGATGCATGCAACTTCCTCAGGAAGAATTCTTAATCGGAGACTCCCTGGGAATGATGGCTATTTCTAATCATAACTGTTTCATGTCATTGGAAAGAGCCAAAGAATTTGTTCTTTTGACTTCACTTGGGAGCTGAAGAACTTTTTCTTTTAACTTCACTAGGGATAATCGCCTCACGGGATGATAGTGTAATGATGGCGATCACGTCAACGATTTTCTGTGGAGATAGTTGACTTTTAAGGAAGTTGTTGAAGATGCTAGGTTAAAAGTTTACTATAAGTAGTGCACTTATAAGTAATAAAGAGATTTTGGCTTTGACTTTTTGGAGAATATTTAGAGATATCATGAATTATATCATCCCGTGAGGCGATTATCCCCGGTTAAAAATATCCCTTGACACATCATAGAAAGCCCCAACTCGAAAATCGACGATCAAAATTGAAAAAAACGGGATGGGGGACCGTGCGAGTGTGCGCAAGGCGTGCGGCCCAGCTCACGTTTACATATTCCCCCTTTTTTGTTTTCTTTCTTTTTTGCTCATTTGTTTATTCATTTAACACAAACTCACGAACCAGCAGCAGTAGCCCTTCTATTTCGCCATTTCCAAACCTCAAATTCTCAAATTCAAGCTTAAAAACTCACACAAATCATCAAATAACTCACGCAAGTAATTTTCTTCATGGTTATTGGTATTTATTTTGTGTTTTTGGCATGTTTTTGTGAATGTTCATGTAAATCTTGAAATGTTGGTTTTTGTATGTGATAATTTTTTGTAAAATGTGTTTTGTTTTTTGGATTGTATGCATGAAAATGTAGCATTTTGCAAGTTGTTTCACTCAATATGGTTGTGAATTGAGTAAGAACTAGAAGTTTTAAGCTTGATGTTCATGAGGCGATGTTGGTTATGGAGGTTGTAGTTCTTGAGCTTGTTGATGAAATGTGATGATTTTGAATGGTTGAACTTGTCTACTTTAGTGCAAAGTAGTGATATAAGCTTCAATTTATCCATAAGATGCTTAATTACTCACTTCCTTAGCTTGCTCATAGAGGTAGTAGTAGTAGAGAAGAATGTGGTTCCAGAATGAGTCAGTTTGTATGAATCGATTGCATTTGTGAGGTCATAAGTGGCTGAGAACTTGTAGAATTTGATCATTGTTGTGCAAAATGATGTCTTGACCATGATAGTATGAAAATTTCAACATCGTGAAGACTTTGAAAATTTAAGCTCGATCAATTAGGCTGGTAATGACTAAAATTGGGTCATTTGGCTCAATTATATGTTGAATTGGCATAAAACTTGATAACTTGATCATCTTAGGGAAAAATAAACCAAATTAAGTAAATTATGAATAAGGATGTCTCTGAAAAGTATCGTAGGGCATGGCTTGTAGGTTTCGTCAAATTATTGAATTTTGACCAAAATCACCTTTAAATTTTGGTTAATTTGTACTCCCTCCGTTCCAAAAAGATTGATACGTCTAGTATCATGCACGCCAATTAAGGAAGGTAAGAGAATAGGATAAGATTCCATTAGATTTTTGTGTAAATGCTTTATTGCAATATTCCTTGGGAGTATGATAATACAGCAGTAAATGGGTCATGATGAAACAATTCAATAGGGTGGAGTACGAAGTATGAAGAGATCATGAGTGAGAATTCAATAGGCTCAAAAGCATTTAATACAACAATCTTACACAATATAAATTGACCAATAAAAAGCTGTTTTTTTAATTGACCAATAACTACAAACTACATGGATAAGTGACATAAGAACTATTCCTAAACAACTTATTTAAAAGGGTAAACAATACCTATTCATTTGGTATCCAAAAGCAAAATTAAACACCAAACATTCAGAAGTGTTCACGGAATTGTTTCAGAGTAAATAAAAAAGCAGTAAAAAAAATCAGCTTCATTGCCTTCCATGGATTCAGAGAATGAGGTCGATGATTGTCATGAATTTATAGACATCATATCTAACTCGGATGCTGAGTGTGATGTTATTTAGGGTGTTGTTGAGATAGCTGAAGAACCATTTGTGAATGGGGACTCTGATGAACAACCAGAACATGAGAGGTTGGCTCTGGACCTCAACAGCATTCCAGAAGAGGAGAGGCAACCACAAGAGGAGAGGTAATTCCTGGACCTCAACAACATTCCAGACGTTAACATTATTCCAATTGAAGAAACAGACCAGCAACAACAACATCAACCGGGTGTCACAAATATGACTCATCATTATCGAAGGCTCGGCAATTCAGAAAGACTCAAAATTCTTTGTTGGCTTTTGGATAGCCAAGTGAATGGTGTATTGAAACACCGTAGTATCAAACTAGCAGCATATAAATTCAAAGTGGGAAGGAAAACAATTTCTGATATATAGAACATAGCAAAAAGGCAAAAACAGGCAAACCGGTCTTTCAATGTTGACAACAAACATTTTCGAAGTGGAAAAAAGAGAGTTCAATGTCCAGTTGACAAAATTCCTAAACTTTCAATGGGGCAGAGAACTTACATTAGAGATATAAGTGCAATGCTTGGGATAGGATCAACAACAATATGGAGAATGAAACAAAGAGGTCTTATCAAAGCTCATACCAATCCCCTATGACCAGGATTAAGTGAAGCTAACAAAATTCAGAGAATGAGGTGGATTTTGAGTTTACTTATAGGAGACTTGGGACAAACAAAGAGCAAATTTTATCCAATGTACAACTTCGTACACATGGATGAGAAGTGGTTCAATCAAACACGAAAGTCACAAAGGTATTATTTGGGTGCAAATGAAACACTAGATTACAAAGCAGCTCAATCAAGCACAAACATAAAGAAGGTCATGTTTACGGGAGTAGTAGCAAGACCAAGGTACAATTCAAATGGTGAATGTACTTTTGATGGTAAAATAGGGATATTTCAATTTTCATACCAAGAACCAGCAAAAATAAGCTCAAAAAAAATAGAGAGAGGGGAACTATGGTCACGAAGATTATCCCATCAATCAATAGAGAAGTGACTAGAGACATGCTAATTCAACAAATAATTCCAGCAATCAAAGCAAAATGGCCAGCAGAAGAAGGGAATAAGATAATATACATTCTGAAAGACAATGCAAAGGCTCACATACAACAGTCAGACCCTATTTGGCAACAACATTGCAACTATGACGACTTCAAATTCATATTAGTTCAGAAACCACAACACAGCCCTGATCTAAACATATTAGATGTTGGGTTTTTCAACAGCATTCAAAGTTTAACGCATAAGAAGATGGCAAGATATGATGATGAGATTCTACAAAAAGTTAATGAAGCTTTCAATGAGTTAAACCCTAAAAAACTGAGCAAAGTGTGGATGGCTTATCAATATGCCATGACAAAAATTCTAAAGAAGAAAGGTGGCAATGATTATGATTTACCTCACAACTACAAAGAAAAATTAGAGGCTCTTGGGATACTTCCTAAGCAAGTCCAAGCAAATAGGTGGAATGTAGAGGAATATTGGAATTTAGTTGAAGCATATTAAAATAGGCCATCAACATCTAGGGAACCAATGTGAAAACAGAGGACAATATTCAAGAAAAAATCTTGACATGTTCATTGTTGATGTAAGGTGAACCACAAAGTTCACTATAAAAAAAAATCATTTAAAGATTTGGTGTTGTTAAATTTTTTTATTGTTCTCAGAAGTCCCCAAAAATCATTGACAATTCAACATGAATTGATTACGTTGACTAATTAACGCCCCCAAAACAACAATTAAGTTGAATGATTGGAATATTTTGAAGCATCTCACAACACTTGTTGTCAGTACCATCAAAAAATCATTCAACAAAATTGCTGGTGGCAGTAAAGTAGTCGACTTAACTAACCAAAATAAAGTTGTTGACAATCTCATAACATACAAACTCATCATCAATTGGTTGTTAAAAAAATAAGTAGCAACATTATGAACAATAATTTAAGAAAAATCCAGCAAATTAATTAAGAAACCAACAAATTAATTCAGAAATGAAATTAAACAAGAAACCAGCAAATTAATTCAGAAGAGCAAATCAACTAAGAAACCGGCAAATTAATTCAGAAGAGCAAATTAACTAAGAAATAATCATTCAAAAAATCAAATTAAACTTTGAATGCTGTTGAAATAATCATTCATTAACAAAATTGTATTTTTTCTTGGCATAATCATTCGTATTAATATGATTCATGAAGTATTTGTATTAATATGATTCAGGTAGGAATTCCACATTATTTCTAATGATTAATCAAAGTTACTATAGGAATATTAATAATCATTCGTTAAGGAATCACAGTTTAATACTCACAATTTACTGGTTTCAATAGTATGAATATGAATGATAATTTCAGTACTTGATTATTTCAACAATATGAATATAAATGATTATTTCATTACTTGATTATTTCAACAATAAGAATATAAAAAATTATGTCAACAGTATGAATATGAATGATTATTTCAGTTATGAATGATTATTTCAAATATGATAATTATTTCAACAGTATGAATATGAATATACAAATATTTCGGATGGATTACGAGTATTTGATTTCTTGTCAGATCAGTTCAGAAATCAAATTAAACTTTCAAAAGGATAGTGAAAGAAATCAAGTATGAATCAAATTAACAAAATTATATTCATTGAGAAAAGCAAATTAGCAAAGAAACTAGCAACTTGAAATAATCATTCAGAAAATCAAATTAATCCTAAAACCAACAACGTGATATATTAATTCATCATTCAACCAACAATATATTCATTAACTTATCATCACACCAACAAAGCAACAACCCAATCGAAAAATATAGGGGACTTAACTTTGAGGCGAATCGAAATCATCATCAAACGCATTATCATTGTCGAAGGGACATTCAAAGTTGTCATTTTCTAATCCATTATCACCATCAGAACCAAAGTACTTAATAGATCTAGTACCGACCCAAGCACCTTCATTACTCTCGTTTATTTTAGTGGATTTCAAAGGCGTTGAAAGAGTGGTGTTTAGGTGTTTTATAGGAGACTTTTTGGGTGTTGAAAGGGGAATTTTTTTAGGCAAAATGCGGTGTTTCAGATGAGGAGTAACATCGTCATCATCTTTGTAAGTTGGAGGCCTACTTAACCATCTAGAATCATCTGATGGAAGTTCAGCAAAAATTCCCCAATTTCAACTTTTTAAAGTCTCCATTGAGTAGCTGTGATTTCCATCGCACCAAGATCGTTTGTGACAAAGAGGATCGGAGCATTTTGAATATGTGTAGGAGCCATCCGTATAATCACTTGGATTCTTAAAGACTTCGTCTAGATCTGGATGATCTCCTGAAGCCATAGCCAAGTTTTCAATTTTAAAGAAAGGTGACTCAATTTTGATGATTTCGTGTTGAAAATACCAAAACAGTAAAGGGGTATTATAAAGGAGAAGAAATTGAGTTGGATAGCACAAAAACCCGAAAGAATTAAAGAGGTTTGAAGACTAGATCTTGGAAGAAAGAGTTGAACTCCATAGTTACTCTGCCTTTTTCTTGTAAATTGAGTGAGATGAAGGATAAGAACAGAGAGGGTGAGAGAGATAAGAGAGATCTTGCGAGAGAAAGGTGTGGATAAATGAGAGGGAGGTAGGTGAAATGTGAGGGAGTTAGGTGTGAATAAGAAGTGAGTGGTGAGTAATTAATTTGACAGATAGTGAGTGGTGAGTAATTAATTTGACAGATTTTTATGACTTTGACCAGAAAACATAGAAGAATCCAAGAAAAAAAGGAAGGGTAACTTTGTCCATTCAATCTGGTAAAATAAGTAAGAAGCAAACTAAGGGTAAAAAATGTAATCTAATGCTTTCTTAAAATAGAAAGATTCTAAATGTATCAAACAAAAGGGAACACCCTTTACGGAAAGCATATCAATCTTTTAGGAACGGAGGGAGTAGCAAAACTGAGTCAAATTAAGTCTTAGGAGCAAAATTTGCATCTTTTTCAAGAATGTTAAATTTTTTTTGTTTTTTTCTTGATTTATGCCGATAAGTGTTGAGATTTGGTCCGAACTCGTAGAAACATGCAAAAATTTGTATGAAACTTCATATGCCATTGAAGATATGTCTTGGTAGTGTTGATAGTGTTGAGTAGAATGTTGCCATATTATGCGAAGGGCTCGCATATTGGATTTTATAGAGTAGGACACTCATTGTAGAGTAGGGCACTCATACATGTTGTCATTATGGGAAGAAGAGTGCACTCTTCCTGAAATGGGATTATCAAGAATAGTACATTCTTGAGCTGAATAGCTGCTGAAATGTCTTGAGCATGGTTAAAGCATTGTGCATGTTTCATATATTTCATTTGCAGGTACCCATGAGCAGGGCCGTATCTGACTTTTTGGTGTCCTGGGGTGAACTCAATAATGGGGCCTTGATAAACCAAGTATTTTTTTTTAAAAATAAATCAATTACGTAAGAAAAATATGTATTTATATATAATAATTATCAAAATTACAAAAAAAGGATGTCTTAAAACTTGTTCAAATATTTTTTTTCAGAGCATTTCTAAAAGCAAAGTCACTAATAATACTTTCTACATTAGTTTGCTCTAACATAGTTTTCTCGATACATAAAATGGCTATGCCATTCAATATTTCTTGTGACATTGACGATCTCAAGTAATTTTTCAATAACTTTAACTTTGAAAAACTTCATTCTGCAGATGCAACATTGATCGGTATGCTCAGTAGAATTCGATAAGCAATTGAAACATTTGGATAACATTGCGCGACTTTTACAAACTCAAGAATATCAACTGCAGACATCAACTCATTTGGAAAAATCATTTGCAATACTTTTAGCTTTGAAAAAAGATCATCTGCATCAACATCAAATAAATCATTATGAAATAAAACCGTGTTGAATTTGTCACAAGATGTTCTTAACTCAGCATTATTTAAGGACTTTAACCTTCTTGCATTAAATAAAAACCAAGGATATCCTCAAAAACCTCTAATTGCTCAAATCTGTTTTTCAAAGAAGCTACTGCCATATCAACAACCACCAAAAAATAATTTACTCGAAAATATTCTTCAGGTGATTATGTCATATGACGCTTTGTTGGAAGTTCTGGTTTGATGCCCATATAATATTCAATGCGTCTTGCAATAGCCATGATAGATTCAAAGTCTTTCTCTCTTTATTTATCAAAAAACTTCATCATTCCTTCCACTTCTCTCATAGTAGCTGCAATGCAAATAGTCTTACATTGCAACCTCTTACTCACATTATTAATAGCAAATAAAACATCATACCAAACGACCATACCAAGTAAAAGTTCAAAGCTTGCAAGTGAATTAGCCAAACTTTCAGCTTCACTTCTGGTCTTAGCGTCATCAAAACTTGAATTTTGGAGTGCTAACAAAGCTAACTTTACTTGAGGCGCTTGAAATCTAATAGCTTTAACACTTTTGATTCTACTTTCTCATCGAGTATTACACAAAGATTTTACCATAAGGCTTGGAACATTATCAACTAATATCTTCCATCTTTTAGTGGAATTTGAAAATAATGTGTATATGCGTTGCACAATTCCAAAAGAAGAAATAGTTTTAATGCAAGAAGGAGCCATATCCGATAGAGTAAGATTAAGACTATGACAAGCACAAGGCATATATAAAGGTCTTGGATTTTTTTTGAAGTAATCTATTTTGAACCTGCTGATATTTGCCTTTCTTAAATCTAACAACTCCTTGTAAAGTCCTAATCCAGATGTATCATTTACTTTTATAAACTCCAAAAAAAACTCTTCTATTTTAATACTATCATTTGACATGTTCACACATCATATAATCAAAGTGATTTATTCTTGATGGCTCAAGTTTGGGGTACAATCAAGGATTATTGAAAACCCTCTTTTATGATCTTTATGATTGAATTTTGAACACATTGAGCTAAAAGAGAAATTAACTCATCTTGAATTTGAGGACCAAGATAGTTATGGTGAATTTCCTGATTTTTGATACGACTAACATGATCTTGCATAACCAAATCAAATTCAGCTATCATTTCAATTAAACCTAAAAAGTTACCATTACTTTCCTCATATTTTACGTGGATCCACAAAAAGCTGAATTGTGTTTAGCAAGGCATTTTACAACATCAACTATTCTAGTTAAGACTTCTCTCCAACGTTTCTTTTCCTTTAAAATTCCTTCTTGTGAATCTTTATCAATGCCTTTGTTCTTGAGTAATCTCTTTGTGGTGTCATTCCAAGTAGTCATATTTGTCAAATGATCAACACTACTTTCATGTTGTTTAAGTTTCTCAGTCAAATGTTTCCAATCATTCACTCCATCACTTGCCAAAATACTTTTAATATTTCAAGAACTGAATAATTTGCAACGAAAGCAATATACTTTATCTACTTGCTTTGAATAAACCAACCATTTTCTATCCAAAGTCTCTCCATTACTCAATTTTCTGGAAAAAAAACCATATAAAAAATACCTATTAAAACCATCTTTAGGAAAGGTGAGATCCAATTCTCTTAGAGGCCCCTTTTCAATAAAAAAATCTTTAGTTTTATTATCGAGCACACCCCAATTTCTAGGATCATAGATATCGAGGAATAAATTGTTCATGAATGTTAGTCGTGCCATTGTCACCATTTAAATTAGCATCATTATTGCCATTAATGGGTTCATCATTAATGGGATTGACAACATCATTCTCATCATTTAAGCCGACAACGTTGTTACTAATAGGATTGTTATCATTTAAATTTTCAGCAAGTTGTTCATCTTTTTCTGTGCCCATTCCATGATTATTCCCTCCCATTCGTCTAACAATATATTTATCTAATGCCTCCCTTTGTGATTCTGCATTTATTTCATCTTGTTTTCTCTTTTTCCTTTTTTCACTACCAGAAGCATGTTTACGCAACAACATTATTTAAGTTCAACAAATAAAATAAAAGATAGCATCTGGATTGATTCTTCTTGATTTCTCTGCTACGAGTGAAGAGCAACTTAATTTGAGTCTCTAACACAAACCAAGATTCCAAAAATCTACAATTTGACATAAAAACACCAAAAATATCAGTTAATCAAACATCAAGTCACCAACAATAACAATTAATCAAACACCAACAATTAGAACAATATCACTATATCAGTTAATTAAATAATTACATAATTATAAGAATTATGTATTTATGTCTTTTTTTGAATGAGATAAAATTCAAAATTTTAGATTCAAAAATTCATAAAAATTAAAAACAAATTTCATAAAAATTAAAAACAAAATACAGAAAATTAAAGACAAATTTCATAAAATTTACAGAAAAAATTTAGAAAAATACCTAAATGAATGATGGATTGTAGCGAAATTCAATAATTCATAGCCGAACGATCTCATATACAAGTTGAATTTAGGAACCAAAAATCCAAAATAAAGTAAGAGTATTATTTGGGAATTGGGAATAAATAAGAATTGAAATTCTGAAAAATTGAAATTAAAAATGAAAATGGAAATTTATGAAGATTTAATGGAAATTAGGAAGAAATAACAATAAAGAAGAGATTCCCAAATTGAATTGCAAATTTGGAAACACCACTAACTGTCAATCTCTTCTCCTTACAATCCCTTATGCGTGAATATGAAACATTTTTAATTTTTTTTAAGATAAAACCAAATTAATTGAAGTTGGGCTATAGACTTTGGCGCCTTAGGCAGTGACCCCAGTTGCCCTGGGTTAAATACGGCCCTGCCCATGAGCCATAGTGCATAGCCGGCATTGTCCAAATATAGCCGAAATGCTGCCGAAATTTACACTGATTTTCTTTCTTCTTTTGGAACCGAATGTTTAGGTGCAGAGGTGGTCGTCCTCCTATTCCTCGTGCAATAGAGAGTCCTCGTTAATCTTTTTCCTCAGGTGGTTGGACTTCAGATGCTCTTGTATTTCGACAAGAAGAGCACATTTCTAGTCGCCCTTCTACCGGGAAGGTAATATCGTCATCATTTTTTGACTTTGGCACCTCTATCCCTGTTTGTTATCCTGATTTTAACCAATGTATCTTTCCTTTGCAAGCGATATACCCCTTGAGGGTATTTGGTACTCAGAGGCAGTTTTCCAAGTCTTATGAGCCTTTTATTGCCGATGCTGCTATAGTGGGGGCCATTAGGGCCTATGGCTTCGGAGACCTGCCCATATCTTTGAGGGGGATTGACAAGAACACAACTGATCATATCTTTGAGTTGGGCTTATTGGAGTTATGGTGGGACACCACAAACACTGTCCACTTCCCTTGGGGTGAGATCACTTTCACTCCTTTGGATTATGTTGTTCTCACAGGTTTACCCTTCACGGATAGACCTGTAGATGTCTCGTTTGCTTTGACTGCTCACAACCCACTAGTTGTTGAGCTGATCGGACCGGTCACACTTACAGTCCCTGATCAGGAGTATGTTAGACATGTTTCCTTGGCCGGTGGGCTTTCCAGGGATGATACCACCGCTGATCAGAAGGTGCATATTAGCTCTTTCTACTTCTTGACCGAGTTTTGGTCGGGGAGATGAGTGAGAGAACTCACCTCAAGTATCTGGTATCCTTGGGAGATATGTCTAAGGTATCTTCATATGATTGGGGAGGTTCGGCTATGCTTTTCTCCTCCGAGGACTTAGTACTGCAATTCGCAAGGTTGAGGGTGCGGCCAAGCCCGCCATAGGAGGTGGATGGCAATTTCTTGAGGTATACTTTTAGTTCCACTGTATCTTAATTTGCTTTAACCAAATCATGTGTTGATTTTCAATCTGTGAATTGCAGTTCTGCGCTTTTGAGTATCTCCCTTCACTAGCCCCTGTTCGCCCCCATGCTCACCAGCATCCTATTCTTGTTTCATGGGGTGGATACAAATTACAGAAGTGGAAGAAAGGCTTGGACTATGTCCGATGTGCCTTAGGAGAGGTTCATTTTGATCAGGTACCTTTTTCATGTCCTTTGTCAGAGTAATAGTTGAAACTCATTGTATCATATCTGTTATTCATATTTTCATTTCAGGTCCGTTTCCATCCATGAGATAATCTCCCTGATGGAGATAGGAACTTTGATCAGGCCAGGTGGCTGACGCAGCAGCGATTCATCTTCTGGAATTTTGTAGGCCCTACCTGGTACCTCGGGGAGAGAGTGGCCATTCAGTATTCTTCTCTAGAGTTGAATGTTTCTCATGATCCTCCCACCTCTGTGCTGGATTTGGCGGGGTTTCATGCTGACATGGGGGGCTCTCGATGCGGGGGAAGCACCCGTATCCATGTGTCCCAGCTGATTTACCTCCATCTTCGTTATGATCATCATCGACATCGGCTGGGTGGACCAGTTATTGCATTAACAGCTGTAAGTTTATAATTTTCATGTTTTTTGTTCTGCAGATTGTCATTTGATAGTAGCATTTTGATCTTCTTTTTGACCTCTGCAAGCAGATTACAAGAAGGGCAACCTTCCTGGTGCTGACCTTGCCATCCCTTATAGGACCCCTATAGGAGAGTGCTCTTATACAATACCAGATGCAGAGGAGGCAGAGATTGATCTTCCTCCTGGTTTTACCAATGTATAAGTT
Organism: Suaeda aralocaspica; assembly: GCA_016808085.1. Lineage (NCBI taxonomy): Eukaryota > Viridiplantae > Streptophyta > Magnoliopsida > Caryophyllales > Amaranthaceae > Suaeda > Suaeda aralocaspica. The sequence goes on from PYUH01000548.1 coordinate 521,076, forward strand.
CCATTTTTATTCACTTTCTCCTATATGTCTCGATTTGATTACTAATCTATTTCTGTGTTTTGTAGCTCGACGGGGATGGAACTAAGAAGATGTTGAGGGGCATATCCTGCTATGGCAAAATTTTCTACCTGTAATCCAGCTTGATTTCTTGCTATGCAATTACTCAGCTAGCAGCTACAGCTTAGAATCGGTGAAGATAGTGGGTCCGTGAATCAAGGAGTCAGAAAAAGAATAATTCAAGATGCTTCTAGAAGGAGGAGAACGTGGAAGTTAGAGTCAGAGATATTGAGGAGATCATGCCATAAAAATAGGGACCACATTTCAAATCAACTTGAATCTAGTCCATAATCCGAGCTAGATACATTCGAGAAGCAACAACCAACTCCAAGAAGGGAAAACGGCTATGAGGAGCAGTTATTCTATAAATAGGAGGAGGAAAAAAGATACAACACACAATACAATCATAAGAAAATCAATACTTCATTATTATTATTTGATTGTACGTACAACATACATTCTATTTACATTTTCTTAGCTAGATACTTAGCAGCAGTAGATTAGAGCTACCTAGCCAGCATCATGCATTGTAATTGAAAACAATCTTATTAACTAGTGGACTGGTGGATTCAAAGCCACCCGCGGTTTTTTTACCCTGATTTAGGGGGGTTTTCCGCGTCACCACATCTAGTGTCTCCCCCACTCTCGTCCTTGCATTACTTTATCTTTGCATCAAAGCAAACAAAACCAATAATTATTTAGCTATAGCCGGAACCGGCTAAGATTTGCTAGCTAGAGCAGATTTAATCATAAACAATTTGGCGCCCACCGTGGGGCTGTAGGTAGATAATCCATTCACTCAATCACACTCCGTCACCTCGAGATAACAAAAATATCCCACCCCATAGCATCCGAAGCATCTCAAAAGGCTATGGAAGAGATGAGGCAAGCGTTGGAGAGGACCCAAGCTGAGCTGGAAAAAGTCAAGGAGGATAGTAAGAAAGCAGCTGTGGAGTCATAGTCAACTATGGGCAACCTCAAGAAGGAGCTAGAATATGTGAAGAGTAACAAATTCAGGAAGAGGTACACAAGCGAAATCTCCAGCATGGCGAACCTGGATCAAAGTGACAGTGAGTACAACACGTCAGACAAAGAAGAGGAAGAGGAACCTGGAGAGGAGCAGGATGATCAGCCCAAGAAGAAACCTGCTAAGGAGATGTTGCTCCTACGGTAGTAGAACCGGAAGCTGTACCAGCTACTATCCAAGCTGCTGGGAGCCCCAATCCCCGTAGCTACGGAAGCCAAGTGCAGCTATGCCTTGTCGCCTTTCGTCGAGGAGGTGGCCAGAGTAAAAGTACCAAAGAAGCTGAACATCCTGATGTTCGCCAAGCTGTATGACGGGACAACAGATCCTATGGATCATGTCTCCCAATACAAGCAGAAGATGATGCCACTACCTATCCTTGATGATGCAGTGGAGGCCACCTTGTGCAAATCGTTTGGAGCAACCCTCACGGGTCCCGCATTACAATGGCTGATGAATCTGAAGCCGGGGACCATAGAAGATTTCTCCAGCTTGGCTAACAGGTTTTACCAGCAGTTAGCAAGCAGTCGTGCCATAAAGAAGCAATCCAGTGACCTTTACAGAATAGTGCAGAGACCCAACGAAGCTGTTAGATCTTAGCTAGACAGATTCAACAAGGAGATGATAGCTATACCCAACCTAGACTCTTCCACCGCCATCGAAGCTTTCAGGCGAGGGCTGCCGTACAGGTCCAGGTTGTACGAGGAGCTAACTAGGTACCCGTGCTCCACTTTCGACGAAGTGCAAACCAGAGCACTAGCTGAAGTTAGAATGGAAGAAGACGGAGCCTCCCGGAGGCCAGCTTATGACGATCGCAGGATAGCTAGCCAACGACGCAATAACTAGAGGCATCAGCCGTATCCTAAACGTGAATCTATTAATAACATCTATCCTTTTTCTTCCTCGCAGGTAAGGCTATGGAGCTAGCAGCTACCCCAGCATCGAGTCATACTGCTTCAATGTGGACACTGGTGGCATCATAAACGCTTTGCACAAGCTAGGGGAAGCTGTGCGTTGGCCAAAGAAAACTGACAAGCTGGATAGCTTGAAGGATAAGACGAAATGGTGCAGCTACCATAATGACCATGTGAATAACACAGAGGAATGCTTCCAGCTCAGAAAGTAGGTAGCCTACCTGCTCAAGAAAGGGTACCTGAACCACCTGCTAGGTAAGAAGGGCGGACCACAAGAAGAAGCCAAGAAGCCAGGGCCATCCCCACCACCTACTACGTCAAAGGTAATTAATTTAATATCTGGTGGATCTGAAATTTGCGGACTAACCTACTTTGCTGCAAAGCGTTTTGCTAGAGATGGAACAGGGACTCCAAGCAAGCCAGACAGCTTGAAATCGGAGGAAGAAAAAAGGCTGAAGAACATGACCATTTCCTTCGATGGAGGCGAGGTAGAAGAGGAGGATCATCACGACGGATTGGTAATCTCCTTACAGATTAGTAACTGTCTCATCAAGTGGGTGATGGTGGACATCGGGTGCTCAGCCAACATAATCTTCAAAAGCGCGCTAAAAGAAATGGGACTGAAAGATGCTGACATCACCAAGACACCTAAAGCGTTGGTAGGGTTCAGTGGAGAAACGAAGCACACAGAAGGGGAAATCAACCTAACAACCTGGGCAGAACGCGTGAACATGACAAGTAGATTCAACGTGATATATTGTCCCTCCGCATACAACGTCATCCTAGGGACACCTTGGATCCACAAGATGAGAGTTGTACCATCTACTTATCACCAAGCACTAAAGTTCCCTTCACCATGGGAAGTCTTAACAATAGTAGGGGACAAAAAGATAGCAAGAGATTGCTACAAAAGGACGTTGAAACCGAAGCTGGAAAACATCTAGCAATTACAAGAAGGGTTAGTGCCAATAGGACATGGCGAGCTACAGCTAGACGAAATGGCGCTAGATCCATCCAAGTCCGAGCAAGTGATCCAGCTAGGAGCCAGCTTGACCGAAGGCCAGAAGACGGGAATCTTAGCCTTCCTAAGGGAGAACGCAAATTGTTTCGCATAGTTCCATGAAGGCATGGTAGGTATAGACCTAGAGTTCATAACACATAAGCTGAACGTGGATCCAACTATGAAGCCAGTGAAGCAAAAAAGGAGGAAATTCGCACTAGAAAGGAACCAAGTAATCAACGAAGAGGTGTAAAAGCTCTTGGAAGCTGGGAAAATAAGGGAAGTGAAGTACCCAGATTGGCTAGCTAACGTGGTGGTGGTCAGCAAAAAGAACGGTAAATGGAGAGTTTGCATAGACTTCACAGACTTAAATAAGGCATGCCCGAAAGACCCCTTCCCCTTACCACATATAGACACTATGGTGGACGCAACGACAGGGCATGAGATGCTCACCTTCTTGGATGCTTACTCTGGCTACAACCAAATACTAATGCACCCAGAAGATCAAGAGAAGACGACCTTCATGGCAGATAAAGGAATATATTGCTACAAAGTCATGCCCTTTGGATTGAAGAACGCTGGAGCTACCTACCAAAGGCTGGTCAATAAAATGTTTAAACACCAGCTAGGAGATACAATGGAGGTGTACATAGACGACATGCTGGTAAAGTCAAAGAAAGTTGACGATCACATAGAGCACCTACGGCAAACTTTCGAGGTATTAAGAAAATACAACATGAAACTTAACCCTCCAAAATGTTCGTTCGGAGTAGCTGCAGGTAAGTTCCTAGGGTACATAGTAACCCAGAGAGGCATCGAAGCATGACCCGACCAGGTTAGAGCTATAATAAACATACAATCACCTAGAAATCTAAAAGAAGTACAGAAGCTGACTAGCAGGGTAGCAGCATTAAACCGCTTCATTTCTAGGTCATTTGACAAATGTCACTTGTTTTACAATGTTTTAAGAAAAAATGAAGGTTTTAAATGGACAGATGACCATGAAAATACTTTTAAAAGAATCAAAGCGGTACTTAATGTCGCCACCCCTATTATCCAAAGCTCAAGCTGGAGAGTGCTTACAGCTCTACCTAGCTGTAAGCGGTAAAGCTGTAAGCGCGGTTCTAGCGAGGGAAGCTGACAATCAGCAACTTCCCATCTACTATGTAAGCAAGTCACTTCTACATGCCGAGACTAGATACTCCTCTTTAGAAAAACTTGTTTTAGCACTAGTTACAGCATCTAGAAAACTTATACATTATTTTGAGTCTTATTCTATACTAGTCATGACTAACTATCCTATTAAGGCTGTGTTAAAAAGGCCAAAGCTATCTGGCAGAATGGCAAAATGGGCAATTACACTGAGCAGCTACGACATACGATATCACCCAAGAACCGCAATCAAGTCACAAGCGCTAGCTGACTTTATGGTTGACTTTAGTCCTGACCTAGAACAAGCTGCACAGCTGGAGATGAAGGAAGTTAACCAAGTACAAAACAACCAGGTGTGGAAAATGTTTGTAGATGGCTCCTCCAACTTCAGAGGCGCCGGGCTAGGTATAGTACTAAAGTCACTACAAGAGGACAAGATAGTACGGTCTGTCGCTTGCGACTTCAAAGCAACTAATAACGAAGCAGAATACGAGGCATTGATTGCAGGTATGATGATGGCTAAAGACTTAGGGGCAACAGGTTTGGAGGTGTATAGTGACAGCTTGCTTATAGTCAGCCAAGTCACAGGAGAATTCACAGCTAAAGACTCCAAAATGACCAGCTACCTGGAGCTAGCTAAGCAAGCATCAGCCTGCTTCACCCCCTTCAAAATTACTCCGTTACCAAGAGATCAGAACACCCAAGCTGACGCCTTAGCTAACCTGGGCTCAGCCCTCAGGAAGATCAGCTTAACATCTATACCCATAATCCACCTAGCTAGCCCCGCTATAAGTAAACCCGCAAATCAGCTAGTACTCACTACAACCAACCAAGAAACAGCCACCAATGACCAATCATGGACCAAAACTCTCTACGACTATCTGCAGCACAACATCTTGCCAGAGGACAAGCTGGAAGCTAGAAAGGTTAGGTTCAAGGCATCCAGGTACCAGCTCATCCAGGGGGCTGTTTAAAATGTCATCTAGAGGGATACTCCAGAGATGCTTAGAAAAAGAAGAATGGCAGAAGCAGCTAAATGAATTCCATGATGGCCAATGTGGATCGCACATAGCCGGAAGGTCGCTAGCAAACAGAATCCTCAGCTACAGATATTATTGGCCGACCGTTAGGCAGGATGCAGACAGATACGTAGCTAGATGCGATAGCTGCCAAAGGCACGCTGGCATGTCTCACAAACCCTCTGAAGTCTTGCACCCAACACTAACGCCATGGACCTTCATGAAATGGGGAATGGATATCGTGGGAAAATTGCCACCAGCTCCAGGTTAGAAAGTATTCATGCTAGCACTAACCGATTACTTCTCTAAGTGGATCGAAGCAGATGTCTACTAGCAGGTTAGAGACAAAAAAGTGGTCTCCTTTATCTAGAACAACATAATATGCAGGTTTGGGGTCCCATCTGAGATCGTGTGTGACAACGGGTCGCAATTCATAAGTGACAAAACAAGAGACTTCTGCAGCGAATGGAATATCACCTTAACTACATCAACCCCTAGGTACCCGCAAATAAATGGGCAAGCTGAGTCAAGCAACAAGTCAATAATTAATGGGATCAGGGGAAGATTAGAAGCTAGGGAAGATGGGCGGATGAGCAACCTAGAATCCTATGGGCTAACAGGACCACGCTAGGGCAGCTACAGGACAAACGCCTTCTCCCTAGTATATGGATGTGAAGCTGTATTACCTGTTGAGATAGTAACACCGACAGCCAAATATGGACTGATGATACAAGAAGCAAACAAGGTAGAGCTAGCTAATGACCTGGATACTTTAGAAGAGCTAAGAGACAATGCATTCATTATAATGGCTGCCCAACAAAATATAGTAGCCAGAAGCTTCAACAAAAACGTCAAAGCAAAGGTATTTCAACTAGGAGATTGGGTGCTAAGAAAGGTTTTTGCCAACACTAAAGAAGAGAATGCTGGAAAACTAGCTGCGCAATGGGAAGGACCATACCAAGTCATCAAGGTCATAGGAAATGGTGCTTACAGGTTAGCTACAACACAAGGAAAGGAAGTACCTAGAAGTTGGAATGCATCCAACCTGAAGGTCTACCACTTCTAGATCAGATTGAAAGCACAACCTAGTTAACAAGTAAGCCAAGTTAACACAAGTCTCCTAGCTATGGTGTTATTTATTTAATTACGAAATTGTCGAACGGCTAACTTAAGCAATAAAAGGCCGTTGGTGGAGACACCAAAAACCGCAGCTAACAATTGTCTTAAAATAAGCAGGCCCCAGATAGGCAACCTAGGAGAACAGATACTCCATACAGAGTTGCAATAAAGGCCCAAACGCTATTCAAAGCTATAACGCTATCAAAGGGGAAGTGGATACTAGCTGGAAGCTGCCCCTGGAATCAAAACACATAACCAAGCAGCCCTCAGATGGCCTATAAAGTAGCTTAACCACTTACCCAACACAAGGTATGCATACAATCTAACTTAAAGCTAGCTAGCAATCATGTATATACGCATAACATTATGGCATAATACGCAAAATAGCAAAGTCATAGAATGCATTAAAATTAAAGAAATATAAAGTTAATACAAATTAAAAGGGGCCCTAAGGCCATTGTCTGATAAACACAATGGTTATAAACTAATGATCAAAAACCCAAAAGAAAAACAACTTCAAGCTTCTTCATTAGCTGGCTCCAACACCCCTCCTGCTTGGCTCTCAGCAGGAAGAAGGACAGCTACAGGGGTAGGAGTCTTCCCTACACTAGCTGCCTCCCCCTTGCCAGCCAAGCTGGCAGCATCACCTGGTGGAGCAGCATCAACCAGGTTAGAGGAAGCAGGAAGGAGGTCAGCCAAGCTGCCAAAATGCTCCAAGTACTTGTCTACCACAGCTTGGCAATCCTTAGCTGTAGGCCCCTTATGATAGACTTCGTAAGCATTCATGGCTCTCCCTCTCGTGCGGGAAAAAGCAGCTACATCTCTGCTCTCCTCTCTTAAGTCCTCTAGCTCTAACTCTTGCTCCAGCTTCTTGTTTTTGTTCATCAGGTCTTCATTTTTGCCCTCCAGCTCCTTCTCCCTTTCCTCCAGCATGGACCTAAAATCCTCTTCCAGCTTGGATTTCAGCTCAGTCTGCTGCGTCCTAAGGAGTTTGTTCTCAGTTGTCAGCTTGTCCACCTTGAACAACGTCTGGCCATGCTTAGCAGTGAACCCCCTTTACGAAGCTCTTGGCAGCTAAGGCGCCTTAGAGGGCCTATATGAAATTTAGCTAGGAAAAGCGAATAGTAGAAAACACGTACATGAGATTTACTAGGAGAATAGCTAACCTGAAGAGATTGGCCAGCTACGTGGCCCAACACAACATCAAGAGAGAGGTTGCTGAGGCGCTGCCTAACAGCCGAAAATAGCAGCTTCTTGGCGTGTGGCCACATCCCCTCCTCTACACCTTCCTTAGCTAGGAAGGTGGGAGGAAAGGACAAATGCACGTCATCCACAAGAACGGGTTCGGATAACCTAGGGAACTTAGAAGGAGGTGGCATGATAACAACAGCTTCCACAGGCCTCAAACCTGTGTTCGCAGAGCTAGTTGTGCTACTGCTGGCGGTCTTCCTCTTCGAAACCCTCCTCTTGGCCTCCTCAAAAGACATCTCCTTTAAACCTGTAGGGAAGATATCTAGACTAGTGTTAGGTATAGTTAGACCAATATTGAACATAACTAGACAGATAGTGTACTTCCTTGAAAAACAGTTATCAACAAGCAAGAAGGAACCCTTACCAGAAGACATAGCTGAAGTGGTAGTTGTAGGTTCTTTAGCAGCTTCGAAGGTCCTTTCCTCGGTAGGATGGTTTAGGAATTCCCCGGTAGCTTGGCTTTCCATGAAGAGAGGAGTAGGAGAGTGAACTGCAAAAGAAAGTAAGTAAAAACCAGATTAATAAAAGTATTAAGAAAGCTAAACGAAGAAACGGTACGTATACCTGTAGCATTCCATCCACCAACCAACCACCTTCCCTCTTCACCAAGAGAGGACTTCTCCACAAAGAATTACCTGCTCTTCCAACCCTTATCAGGCGCCCCCTCGTTATCCACCAGCTTGTTTCCAGCTATCTTAACCTTTAAGGTAGCGTATCCTGGACCTACCTTTCTGATAGAGTATATAGCTAATAAGTCATCTAGACTAAAATCTAGTTCTCACTCATCACTTTTTTCCTCAATCACCTTGCAAATCCTCCAAAAAGATGGTTGTAATTGCCCCGGGCTTAGTCCTAGACGCTCTAGAACCGATCTAACCAACCCAGCCAAAGGAAAGGTAAACCCAATAGTAAAAGGGTATTCGAAAAAACAGACATGGTCAGGGGGACAAGTCTCTGGACGCTGACTAGAGGTAGGAACCACTAACCTAGCAGACTCAGGGAAAAGACCCATCGTCACAACTTGTTGAAGGTGTTCCTCTGTTATTATACTCATTACATCATCCTTAGCTCTACCCATGATTTCTAAACTATAACAAAACACTTGAGACACCTAAAGGAAGGGAGCAAAACAAAGAGAGAAGGAGAAGATCTCAGTACCTGATAAGCTAAATCGCCTTGAAATTCGCAAAGTTACAAAGAAATAAAATCAAATTTTTTGAACTCCCTTTCTTAGGAAATTTGCAAAGGTGAGGAAGAAGAGTAAGGGAGGAGGCGTATTTATAGGGAGGAGAGAAGGAAATAACGGTTACTTTTTAATTATTAACTGCCAAATCTTTTCATATTTTCCTCTTATTTATTTTTAAGAAAATTACTGCTTCTGAATAAAACCGTTTACTCTTTGGAAACTGTGTCGATCCCCAATGGTAACTTAAAATCCGGTAGCTGGACGCTCCCAGCTTACAAGTTAGGGGAAAATTGTTATGGCTAAATTTTCTACCTGTAATCCAGCTTGATTGCCAGCTATCCCAGTACTCAGCTAGCAGCTACAACTTAAAATCGGTCAAGATAGTGGGTCCGTGAATCAAGGAGTCAGAAGAAGAATAATTCAAGATGCTTCTAGTTAGGAGGAGAACGTGGAAGTTAGAGTCATAGATATTGAGGAGATCATGCCAAGAAAATAGAGACCGCATTTCAAATCAACTTGAATCTAGCCCATAATCCGAGCTAGGTACATTCGAGAAGCAACAACCAACTCCAAGATGGGAAAACGACTATGAGGAGCAGTTATTCTATAAATAGGAGGAGGAAAAAAGATACAACACACAATACAATCATAAGAAAATCAATGCTTTATTATTATTATTATTATTCGATTGTACGCACAACATACATTATATTTACATTTTCTAAGCTAGATACATAGCAGCCGTAGATTAGAGCTACCTAGCTAGCATCATACATTGTAATTTTAAACAATCTTATTAACTAGTGGACTAGTGGACTCAAAGCCACCCGCGTTTTTTTACCCTGATTTAGGGGGGTTTTCCGCGTCACCACATCTGGTGTCTCCCCTACTCCCGTCCTTGCATTACTTCATTTCTGCATCAAAGCAAACAAAACCAATGATTATTTAGCTATAGCCAAAACCAGCTAAGATTTGCTAGTTAGATCAGATTTTAGCATGACCAGGGGAACCTTGCATTGACAGCTGTAAGTTTATGACTTACATGTTTTTTGTTTAGCAGATTGTTATCTGATAGTAGCATTTTAATCTTCTTTTTAACCTCTGCAAGCAAATTTCAAGAAGGGGAACCTTCCTGGTGATGACCTGGCCATCCCTTATAGGACTCCTATAGGAGAGTGCTCTTATACAATTCTAGATGCAGAGGAGGCGGAGATTGATCTTCCTCCTAGTTTTACCAAAGTATAAGTTGTTCCATTTTTATTCACTTTCTCCTATATGTCTCGATATGTTTACTTATCTATTTCTGTGTTTTGCAGCTCGACGGGGATGGAAGTAAGAAGATGTTGAGGCGCATATCCCTCCTGAAGAGGTTTGTAGGAAGCTTGTTGACAAAGTTAAACTACAATAGTCCAAAACCGGAGGTAATATTTTTGACACATATTATACTTTCATGGTTTCTTTATCACCTTTGACATGCTGATCCTATGATATCCGTTTCCTTTGTAGGTGCATGAGCCTATCTGAAGGGAGGTGTTTGAGACTAGAGGACCATCCTAATCTAAGGGAGATCCGGATCCTACTAACCACAAAGCCGACTCTGCTTCTTCTAATTCTCGACCTAGTGCGGGTCGATAAGGATCAAGGAGAAGTGCCAGTGCATCTGGACATGGTATTGGAGCTTCGGGTCCAGGCGAGCTCTGTTATCTCAGAGAGGAGCAGGAGGAGTGTAGATCCACAAAGGAGCCGATGGATCCGTGAGCCTCTTTTAGAGGAAGGTCGTAGGAGGAGCTGTGATGTGATGAGCGGAGTCCCTCAGTTGTCTCCTAGGAGGAGTGCTTAGAGGATTCGGAGACACCAGCTCACTTTAGATGAGATAGACCCAGGGACTTCTCGAGGTGTAGGTGTCGAGCCCTTTCAGACTTTGGAGGCTGATTTCTTCTCCTAGCAGGAACCTGTAGACTTGATGACAGTGACATTCGGACCTTCGGCTCAGACTTCACCTCAACCAGCCACTCCTTATAACCTGGAGGATGTATTACGTCACTTTGCTCAAGGGACACCACCAGAGGGGTGGAAACTCCCGGAGGCGGTTATTAGAGCCCTTAGTGTTAGTTTTGACAAACAATGAAAATTAAACTAGAGACAAGTAAAGTAGAGACAAGTATAGAGAGAGTGAGAGACAAGTAGAGGACACACGATTTTAGCGAGGAAACCTTTCCTAGCCCAATAGGAAGGAAAAAACCTCGACCACAAGGGATTTTGACTCAATTCTCTTTTTACTAACTAGGGCCAACGACTCTGTTACAATCCTAGTTAGTACGGACTTCTCTAAGTACCACTCAATACTTTATTCCCCCTGAACAAGTTCTTCTCTATTCTCTTTCTCTTTCTCTCTTGGTGGCTTGAAAAGCCTTTTTAATTCTCTAAGTACCACTCAGTACTTCTCTATTCTCTAAGTACAACTCAGTACTTCTCTATTCTCTAAGTACAACTCAGTACTTCTCTATTCTCTAAGTAAATCTTAGTACAACTGACTCTTGTACCTTGTCTTGTATGCTTCCAATGAAGTACGTAAGTCTTGATTGAATTTCTTCTCTTCTGATCTTCAGTATTTATAGTGAAATAACAAGTAGGGTTTCTCTGATTTCCTTCCTTGTTTTCACGCTTCATATCTCACCAATATCTTGGTGAATATTCTTCATAAAGTGAATTTAGATCAATTCTCCATCTCAATTCACATTCTTCTTTTCTTCATAGATTTGTTATCATAATCTTGTGTATATCTTTTCCAAATATCTTCAAAGATCTTTTATGGTATTTTCTTAGAATATATCTTCCATATCTTCTCTGAATATACTTTGAAGTATTGTTGTCATATATTCTCTGAATATATTCAAGTGTATAAATCTTCTGAATTGAGTATTAATTATTTCGATACGTACTTGAGTCAACTGAACTTAGGACAAGTTCTTCTGTTGGTACAACGACTACTAACATATGTTTAGCTTGACATCAAACAAGTAACCCATTAGTAGTATGTGTTTGTCACCATCAAAACCCCTAGGGTCAACACTTAGGTTGCGGTAGTAGAGTGCTTCTTGTATACTTGTACATGTATTTGTATATCATCATTCACGCATTACTGTAGACGCCTACATTTGGTCCCACCCGAAGGCCAATGATTAACGTGTACCACGTCGCAGCAAGTCCAGTTTTCATAAGTTGAATGCTTGAAAAATGAATGAGCAATCGCTGCAAATACCGATGATAAGTTCCGATGGCCAAACCGCATTTAAAAAAAATTTATTAATCAAATCATTCGATAAATAAGCGACTCGGCCACGTACGTCGAGGAATCCAAACATTCCGTACGACGTAAATCAACTTTAGGCAAACGAAGTGAAAAAAACACAAAAATCGAGTCCCGAACATCAAGCGCTCAGAGCGAGCGCCACGACGCTCGCTAAGCGCCCTAGCGCTTGCTGTGCGCCTAGACGCTTGTTGGCGCTAGGGCGCTCAAGCAAGCTCCAAGGCTCTATAGAAGGACACGCCAACCATCATTCACAAGTCACTCAATCAACCAACAATCAACCATCATTCATCATTCACTCATCACACAACTCACTCTCTCTAACTTCTCTCTCTAAAAACTCCTTAAACACTTGTTCGAAAGCTCCAATCCGGAAAGTCATTCTTCCAAGCATTCAAATGAAATCGTTGATGACCGCAAAAAAGGTACTCCGAATCAGGCTGAAAGCATCAACAACATCGTCCTAAGCTCTCTAAATCCTTATTTATTTGATTTATCATTTTCTTAGAAAATCGACATGCTTAAATAAATTCATGAAAAATTGACTAATCATGGCTCAGTTTTCATTAAAATCAACTTTAAGTAGAAACCCAAAGTAGGTTGTTTACGTGCTCACGATTGCTCTATGTTTATCGTTTTCATCACCTAGAATCCATGCTTAGCTTCAAGACCGGAAAAGCATGCTATCACATAACGCAAATATAGTTTATGTAACACGGCTTAAGGTCCTTAATATTGACTAATCCTAAAGCGGTCACTCTCACAAGTTATTAGAAACTATGTGTGCATTAATCAAAACCCGCATAGCAACGTTCCTATGTGTTCTTAGGGCTAATACAGAAATATTTATGATATAATTCGATATTGTGATTGTGAAATTACATATGAGACCAAGTAGAGACCGCTATACGCGGGGGGACATTGTGAACTACATTTTTCCTTACCCTCGTCCTCGAATCCAAAGATATGAGACCTTCTTATCCTTGGCTGTCAATTTGCCTTCGGCCTAGACCTAATGGGGTTTTGTGAGCTCCCGAAAAGAGTACGATGGCGACATCTCTACTTGGGTTTTGAGTTTTTAGACTCACTCCCACTCATTCCCTAAGTCAAGCATACTCACACTATGCAAACAACTAAAGATATTCAATGTCCATAATCAGGGCACGTGGGCCAGTCACAAAAGCCCCGGGCATTGAGTTTTTGGACTCACTCCCTAAGTCAAGTAGACTCACACTATGTAAACAACTAAAGACATTCAATGTCTATAAAAAGGGCACGTGGGCCGGTCACAAAAGCCCCGGGTCCCACAGTTTGGCGACTCCACTAGGGAGATTCCCTTAATCTTATGGGAGAGTCGATGAAACTCAAAAAGTCTTGTAATTTCATAATTATAATATATGTTTTTTAGGCATAATGCATGCAATTCCCATGTAAGGGTCTTGTTTTAGGATTCATGTCTCTTAAAGTGTGTTCTATACTTGAGACACCCCTGGGGGACCAACGTTGAGGATGGTTAGGTGACCTACCTAAGGCCACTCCTTAATCGAAGTCCATCCCAAGTCATGACGCATGAATTATATTACCTATGTGATTCATAATGGATGTCCCACTTGGATCATCACTAAGTTTTTGTGTGGATAGTTGGTCACACCCTAGTCATGGTAACCTTTCGGACACCTTAAGCCATACTGTAGCTACCCCTTAGAACCTTGGTTAGGTTTTGACTTGACCTCATGCATAGGTGTGTTATGTGCCACGTGCCACATGCATAGGTGGATAGTTTTTGAGGATGGTTAGGTGACCTACCTAAGGCCACTCCTTAATCGAAGTCCATCCCAAGTCATGACGCATGAATTATATTACCTATGTGATTCATAATGGATGTCCCACTTGGATCATCACTAAGTTTTTGTGTGGATAGTTGGTCACACCCTAGTCATGGTAACCTTTCGGACACCTTAAGCCATACTGTAGCTACCCCTTAGAACCTTGGTTAGGTTTTGACTTGACCTCATGCATAGGTGTGTTATGTGCCACGTGCCACATGTTTTGCTTGTTTGTATGAATGTTTTAAGGGAATCTAGCTTCCTCATGGCCGCTTTCACCTAGAGAGTCGCATGTATACCATGGTTGCTTATTGTATAAACCAAAAATTGGATGTAGAACCCCATAGGTTATTCATATTGTAAAAAGTATCCTCATCATCCGAAAATAATAAATAAAAGAAGAAAAATCAAGAGATGATGAGATACCATGCACCATGCATTCATATAGAATTAAGAAGCAACCATGATAGGCCTTGCATGTCCTAAAAGTAGTTGAGTTGTCGAAAGAAGTGAAAGTTCTAAAAGTTTAATATCACAGGATAGGTCGTGTACGAGCCCAACAAACAAACCCTCTTGGATGGACTAGAGAACGTGGTACAAGACTAGTTCGGAGAGACCCTCCGGTTTACGATCCACAAGAGACATCGCTATCCGATTCAACAATGTGTGACCAAGATCTCGTAAACAAGGTCGACGAAGTGATCGCCAACTTGGCTCCACTGACCCAAGATTTTGGGTCCATGTCAAACAAAGTGAATTGCCTCGAGCACATTAAGTACACCCTCCGGGACATGGAAAAGTTAGCAAAAAAAGTCAATGATCAAGATGGTTATTTTGAACCCCAAAACCTCGATCAGAAGTTGATCAACACCTTGCCAAAAAAGTTCTCTATCATTGAACTTCCGAAATTCAAGCCCACCAACAACCCCAAGTACTTCTTGAGGGGTTTTAAGTTCTACATGGATCAATCCAAAGCTCTACCCAAGGATCTTCCCCATGATTCTCGAGCCAGTATGCCAAAAATGGTTCTTTTCATGTCCGGACAAGGAGGCTGCAACTTGGGAAGACATAGCCCATGTCTTCATGACTCGATAGAAAGGCAATACTCAAGCTAGTACTTCTCAAAGGGAACTCGAAATCCTCAAGCAAGGGGAAAAGAAGGATTTACTACTTATCTCTCTCAATGGAGGGAGACTGCGGCACAAATGGTGACCACACCACCGGAAAAGAGCAAGTCAAGATCTTTATTGCTAACTTGCTCACCAAGTACAAGAATCATCTCAAGTATTTAGGCTTAGACACCTTTGAAAAGGCCTATCGCATTCGAATTGAAATCGAGGACGACCTCAACAAAAAAGGCGGAAAGGGTAAATGGAACATAAATCAGAAAATGACCTACTCAAAGGGGGCATCCACCTCCAACAACGTCAATGTCCTCCTTTCCGCTGTCAACGCGAATACACTCCCTTGGGTATGACCTACACTTAAGAAATTAAAAGGCTTTAATCCAAAGGAAAAATCAATCCCGTAGGACCCACTCCAGATCCTGCTCCTGAAAAGATTTCTTTAAGATGGGTAGCCAATAAATACTACATATACCATCAAGGTAGGGGTTACACCACCGAAGATTACTGGAACCTCAAAAATCTCTCGCAATACATGGTTGAGGATGGAAGACTTCCATTTCCACCAGGTGGAAAGAAGATTAAATTTCAATCAAATCCGCTTGCCCTCCTCATGATTGAAGAAGATAACTCCTTCCTTGATCCAATTACTCTAATCACATCTACCGGGCGAACTGTCCCCAAAATATCTTTTCCAACAATGGGGCCACACCAAAGATCTTTGAAGAAGAGGAAAAGACTTCCAACGATCTACCTCCATCCAAAGATCCTCTTGCTTGCGATTGTTGGAAAAGGGTTCAAATTGAAAGAATGAAGACAGGATGGGATGAGCCTATTAACAATCCAAAATGCTACTTTCGTCTTTGCAAATGGCATTTCAACGTACCCGAGGTCCTTGAGCTACCTAGCCCCATCATCGAGCTTCCCATAGAGCTCATTGAAGACATTTGGGAGAGACTTGATATTAAGAACCTTGGAATGAGTTTGATGGTCAATAGATACTGGAATACGAACATCAACAAAATGGTGCACAACCCCTCTATTTAGGAAAGACGCTTCAAGTACCATCGACTTATTGAAGGACCCTTCCCGTTGGTTCCACCTATTTCGCAGTATCCTCCTGCCTATAGGATACCCAAGGGTTTCTATCGCAAAGAATGGGAAGGGTACAAGGGATTATGCCACGATTTTGCGGACAACATGTCTTGTCCATTAATGCGATTGGGAAAGATGAACCATCTTTTGACCCCGTTGATTTGATCACTCCTATAGGGCGACCTACCTCACAAATATTCACCGAACAACCCATCATCAACATCGAACATGATGCTAGTAATGAAGACTTATGGGGTTCTCCATTGCCACTATTGAAGAAGGAGACAAGGGTCCTTTTAACTTCGATCCTCATTCGAGCTTAGTAGTCAAAACTCTTCTTCGTGAACAAGGCTACTTTCCAGGAATAAGCATGGAAACAAGAAGGGCCCTTGCTACCGCTCTCTTCAATCTTCAACCAAAGAATGACATATTTGGATTGGGATACATCCCAACTCGAGAAGAGTACAAAGAGCTCCAAAAGCAAAAGATGGCTAAGAAGGATGGAGACATTGAAATCCGAACTTATACTCTCACTCTAAATGGCCAAGTTCCTGAAGGAAGTAGAGAACTTCCCCTACTACGAGTTTTCGGAACCATTCCATGGCAATGATAGGAAGAGTTACCCCGGATTGGAGATCTTTGCTAATTGTTACTTCATGGAAAAAGAAGCTTCCCCAGCTACAAAAGGAAAATCTGAACCGGATGACCTTAACGCACTAGGGCTTGGTATACTTTCGGAATGGAGCATGACCCACCTTCTAAACAAGAAGTTTGTATGGCTATGAACGCTGAACCCTTCGATCCCACCGAGCTTATCATTCTAAGAAGTCAAGTCGTTAAAGGATGGGGCAAGACCGTAAAGATCACCACAGCGGAGAGAAAGATCATAGATTTCACAATAGGAGAAGGCCCCATATTTGATGAGTCTGAGTCCAAGTCTAAGTCCAAGTCTAGTGCCATAGCAAATCCTAATGAATCGGTCAAAGAGTCCAACTTCGAAGTCATTACTACTAAGTTCCACAACATGTCTCCATTGGTTTACTCTTTGCTTTCTAGTTCGTATTTTCCTTCCAATTCATATGATTGCTTTGTTTCACAAACCGAAATTCAAAACGACAGTGAAATAATAAAGGCTGTAAAAGAACATGAGAGTAAAACTCCAATAATTGAAGAAACTGAAAATGCTATGTAGACACCTACATTTGGTCCCACCCAATGGCTGGTGATTATCGTGTACCACGTCACAAACATGTCCGAACTCTGAAAGTTGATTGCTTGAAAATAAATAAATAAGTAAAACCACTGTCAGAAGGGGTTAGCCGATGATAAGTTGTGACGGTTGAAATGCGCTTACAATAATTTCATAATTTTCAGTTTATTTTCTTAGTTTCATTTGTTTTCATTTTCATCTCATTTTCTCATTTCATTTTCATTTTTATTTTATTTTAATAATTCACCTATTTAATTTCGTTTTGGAAAATAAAAGAAATTAATTTAAGCTTATGAATGTGCCCAAATTCGACGAACCTTCTAGAAAGGTTTGATTGGTTTATGGAAACTCAAGGTTGTGGAAGTGAATAAATTTATTTATAGAAGTGAATTTCTTATTATTTCATAATATACTAAAATATTTCGGTTTATGGAAATGAATATGTGAAATAAGGGAGCTTCGAAGATTCACCGCGTAAAAATCAAGAAATTAGGAGCTCGTGCGCTACGACGCAGGGGTAGCGCCCAGATGCAGGAGTAGCGCCTAGACGCCCAGCAGTGCCCAGGAGCCCAAGCAGCCTGCGCCCTAGCGTTCACTGGGCACCCTGGTGCCCACCTTAAGCGCCCAGGCACAGTTGGGGCGCCATCGTGCTCACCCTTGTGCGCTCCGGCGCTCCACCGGTGCCCTGGCGCTCGCTTACGTTACTTCAAGCCCTATAAATACCCCCTCCTCTGACCTTCATTCATCACTTTTTCACTTCTTCTTCATTCGATCACTACTTGATCACTTCTTCATTTGATAACTTCAGCACACTTCACATTCTCTCTCTCTTCACAACTTTCTCTCTCTAAAACCTCTCTCGATTTTCTTGCCTTACCTCGAAAACCGTGCTTCTCTTCACAAAACCTATAACTTTTAATTTATTATTATTATTATTATTATTATTATTATTATTATTATTATTATTATTATTATTGTTATTATTATTATTATTATTATGTGATTTAGTTTGCTTGATTATGTGATTTTAATGCTTTATTGGAAAATTGAGATGTTTATAATCAAGTTCATGTAACATTGAGTAATTGATGATTCGACTTTAAACTAAAATCAATCTTAACTAAAAACATTGCTTTCGGGTTTATGTGAATCCATGCTAAGTATTTAATGCTTTCAATCACCTAGAAATCATGTTTAACTCAAAAGACCTAAAAAGCATGTTTCAACTAAACAAAGATTAATATCAACTTAATCCTAAAGCGATAACCCAAGCATGGTAAACCGGAATTTATGTGTGCATTAACTAAAAATCCGCCTAGCCTTATTTCTATGTGTTCGTAGGTCCAAACCGGAAATATGTATGCTATACGTGGGGGGACACTGTGACTTACTGTTGTTCTTATCCTCGTCCCCGAATCAAAAGATATGAGACCTTCTTATCCTTGGCTGTCATTTTGTCCCTTGGGCTATGATCTAATGGGGTTCTGTTAGCTCCCGAAAGGAGGACCGTAGCAACTTCTCTACTTAGGTTTTGAGATTCTAGACTCACTTCCTAAGTCGACCATACTCAAACTATGCAAACAAACTAAAGACATTCAATGCCTGTAAAAAGGGCACGTGGGCCCCCAAAGCCCCGGGTTCACAGATTAATATCTTCGATATTGACACGCTAAGAGAATTGCATATTGACCTTACACTCAATCCTCAAGAAAGGGCTGAGCCTATAGAAACTCTCACATAATTCCGAGATGTATTCGCATGGTCGTATGAAGACATACTAGGAATTGACCTATAAATAGCTAAACATACTATCCATCTAAACCAGGGGGCCAAGCCTGTCAAGCAAAAGCTTAGGAGAATGAAACCGGACGTTCTATTGAAAATCAGAGAAAATGTCATCAAACAGTTACAAGCCGGATTCATCAAGGTGGTCCAATACGCTGATTGAGTTGCCAACATCGTTACCGTACCTAAGAAGGATGGGAGGGTGAGAATGTGAGTGGAATTTAGAGACTTGAAAGGCCAGTCCAAAAACAATTTCCCACTACCTCATATTGATGTTCTTGTCGACAACACGGCTAGTAACACCTTATTCTCCTTCATGGACGGATACACAAGCTATAACCATGTTAAAATGGCTGAGAAGACAACATTCACTACTCCATGGGGGTTATAATGTTATACGGTTGTCCCATTTGGGTTAAAGAATGTTGGTGGCACATATCAACGTGCTGCTACCATACTCCTTCATGACATGATACACAAAGAAGTAGAGGTGTACGTGGATGACATGATAGTGAAAACTAAGGAACAGTGTGAACATAATCCCGCCTTGAGAAAATTCTTTGAAAGACTTCGGAGGTTCCACATGAGACCGAATCCTCAAAAATTTGCTTTTGGGTTTACCTCGGGAAATTTGTTAGGTGATGTGGTTAGCACTCACAAAATCAAAATCAATCCAACAAAAATCTAGGCAATATGTCCTTGAAGCCACCCAAAACTGAGAAAGAGATCCGAGGCTTTTTAGGAAGGCTCCAATACATAAATAGGTTCATCTCCAAACTCACCATGACTTGCAAGCTTGTCTTCAAGAAATTAAAGAAAAATGCTCCAAAAGAATGGGATGACGAGTGCCAACGAGCCTTTGACAAAATCAAAGAGTATCTTACTAATCTACCCGTTTTGGTACCTCCTACCCTGGGACATCGCTTGAGGATTTACTTGCCTATCACTCTCATAGCCGTTGGAGCTATGCTAGCATAAGAAATCGACGGAAAAGAAAAGGCCATTTACTACCTATGCAAGAAGTTCCTACAATACGAAGAAAAGTATTCCAACATCGAGAAATTGTGCCTAGCATTGGTGTGGTCTACTAAGAAATTAAGACACTACTTGCTCACCTACACCCGTTCACATAGTAATCAAGGGAGATCTACTCAAATAACACTTCGACAAACCTACGGTAAATGGGAGAATGTCATGATGGATGATAATGTTGGTCGAGTTTGACTTGAAATTCGTGTCACAAAAGTCCCTAAAAGGTAGTGTTGTTTTGGAAGTCTTAGCCGATTCTCCGGATGAACATCGACCCGAGGACTATGAATTCTCCGATGAGGAATTTATGATGACAGAAGAGGATAGTTGGTCTTTGTACTTCGATGGTGCCTCCAACAGACAAGGATGTGGGGTCGATGTCTTACTTATCTCACCAAAAGAAGAGCATACACCCATTTCCGTTAAATTGGAGTTTGATGTAACCAACAACGCTGCCGAGTATGAAGCTTATATCATAGGGCTCGAAGCGGCCATGTCCTTAAGAGTGCAAAAATAACGAGTTTATGGGGATTCATCTTTGATCATCAATCACATTTCCGAAAATCGGAAGTTTAAAAGCGAGAGTTTGGCCCCATACCAAGCTTATCTGGAACAAATAGCTTCTCAAATTGAGGAAGTAGAATATACTTACTTGAAAAGAAAGGATAATCAATTTGCGGATGCTTTAGCTAAATTGGAAACTATGATACGAATCCCAAACTCCTTGACTGAAATGCCCTTGGTGGTATAAAGAAGGAAGTAACTAGCCTATATTTGCATGATTGAAGAGGGCGACGAGGTGAACCACCCCACAAGAGAAGATCCTTGGTACATCGACATCAAGAATTATCTGGAAAGTCAACAATATCCGGCAAATAC
Organism: Suaeda aralocaspica; assembly: GCA_016808085.1. NCBI lineage: Eukaryota > Viridiplantae > Streptophyta > Magnoliopsida > Caryophyllales > Amaranthaceae > Suaeda > Suaeda aralocaspica. The sequence continues at coordinate 542,056 of PYUH01000548.1, forward strand.
GTCAAAGAAAGAGCAACAAGCTTTAAGGCTCCTAGCCTCTCAGTACATCATTCAAGGAGGTAGCTTGTATAAAAGACACTACAATGGTATACACCTAAGGCGTGTGGATAAAGAGGAATCACATAGAGTCGTGGACCATGTACAAGCAGGCGTATGTGGAACCCACATGAATGATAAAGCGCTGACCTCTAAGTTCATCAAGCAAGGATGTTATTGGACTACCATGGAAGATGATTGCATTAGATATGTGAGACATTGCGACAACTACTGCAAAAAATACACAATGCTCAACATATACCCCCATCTTTGCTCTATTCCCTCGCATCTTCGTGGCCATTTTCGACATGGGGCCTTGACATTATTGGGAAGGTTACGTCTCTAGGCCATGGAGGTAGGGTTGTGCAAAACCGGATACCGAAAAATTCAGATCTGGAAATCTGGATATCTGGATTTTCGGAAATGGAATTTTTCATTCCGTATCCATTCCGGAAAACTGGATCGGAAAATCGGATATTCGATTTCCGGATTTATAAGTCTATGTTTCTCTTTTTATCTATTTTTCCAGCAATATTCCAAGTAGTTCAATAATCCATAATGCATTTAAGCTTACAAATTTACAACTTAAAAGGCTACAAGCCTATAATTAGCCATGCAAGGCTACGCAATTACAAAGTCTAAACTTTCAAGAGTTTTTTGATGGATTTATGATGGTCAGATGTGTTTTTAAGGAGTTTTTAATGAATAAATAAAGAAGTAAATTTTTATTAGCACATATTTATGATCGATAAAAATAGTAGCATGTGATATAGTAAGTTATAATTATTTTTAATGCATTTAAGTATTGTATATTGATCTTTGGACATGACCATAGTGTTTTGTGATCAAAATATAATATTTATAAAGGTTTTCAAATGTTTTTGAGGAATTTTGCAAAGCTTCCATTTTTGGAAAAGTACCGAAAATCAAGTATTTTGCAATGGAAAAATTAAAATAAAGTATGGAATTGAATAGAGACCATATAGGGAATGTTTTGGACAAGTTTCAGATGTAGAAAGTTAGTTTATAATTGTTGTAGAACTTAGTTAACAAGGTTTTAATTTAGATTCGGTTTCCTCTATGTAGGAGACTTCGAGTTAGTTGACTTCTAGAAGTTGTGGCGGATCACTACTACAACACAAGTTACGTAAGTACTAAAGGGAGACATAGAATTAGAAGTCATGCTTGGTTGATCTTATATGATATGTTTGTTGTTGCTTGACGTGATTGTGAATTGACAAGTTTATGAAAGTATGAGAATTATGGATTTCTATTGTTTTGACATTCCAAATCTATATTAATAGATATTCTTCAAGATTAAATGGAAATGTTATAATTAATTTAAAGTTGGCCAATATATTAATAAAGAAGAAAGGAAGTTATATAAGTTGATTAGTTACTTAATCAACAAGAAATGTACATTGTGAATTTTTATTCACATAGTTAATAGAAGTTAATGAGCAAATATCTATGTACATGTAACTGAAAGTGCAAGTGACACTCAAGAGGGGGGGGGGGGGGGAATTGAGCATTGTAAGATTGTTCTAAATTTTTTGATTGATTATAAGAACAGTTAAGAACCAGTTCTCAAGTAGTGGAAACAAAAATGCAATAAAATAAACACCAAAATTTAACGAGGTTCGACTTCTAATAAGTCTACGTCCTCCATTGACTCACTCTTTTTATTAATCAACTCAGAATAACAAAAAGAATCACACTTAATCACTTATGCACCTATGCATAATATGATTCCCCAACTTCCACCTATGGAAGTTCGACTCAACCCTCAACTATGAAGGTTCAAATGAAGATGATCCCAGATCAACTTCCCCAGCAAACTGAACTCAAAGAATGCTTAAATTACAACACTTTTCTCTCAATAAGAATTAGCCGAAACGCTTACAAAAGAGAGTAGATTAAGACCTTAATGTGGTAATAGGGTTTATGCTAGGTTAAGACTTAGAGAGAGAGAACTTTTGCAATCAGTGTACTTCAATTTTGTTCGTGCAAAAGTGTTAGGTTTGTATGCTAGCAGATCTCCTTAAATAAGCCTTTGGCTAGTATGTTATGTAATATTGTAAGAGAATATTTTCCTTAGAATTATGGAAGTAATTCCATGGAAAATATTCTCATTGGTTTTATTTGAGATCAAATAAAATCAGTACAATATCATATAACAAACTTGACATACTTAAGCATATCTAACTTGCATAGCAAACCAAGCAACCGCATAGTTTTTGAAAACAACTAGAGTACCGGCCCGGACGATGCCTCGGGTGTTACCTTTTACTTTTCCGCTTAATATTAGTTTATATTTTTGATAGGAGCACTTCACATATATTTATTTTTTTATACTTGTTAAAATAAACAAATCTTACTTCTAATTTACTTAATAAATGAAATGAATGTATAATGTAATGTTGATATTTAAATTCATCAATCAAAGTCGGTTAGGATGGTAAATGCATGACCTTGATTTGTAAGAGAACTAAACACATGAATTTGGAATTCAGCACAATTTATTTTGTTAAATGACATTGCAAGCTTAAACACATTTGCTGCGGTTAAACCGGGCTTTTAAATTGCAGCAAATAAGAGTTGTTTATTTGCTGCGGTTCCAACCGCAGCAAATAGTGGGTTTTTTGCTGCGGTTTTCTGGAAAACCGTAGCAAATCAGTATTTTTTTGGTGGGAAGTGTTGGCTATTTGCTGCTATTTTTTGAGAGAACCGCAACAAATAAGTCACTTTCCCACCAAAAAAAAGTACTTATTTGCTGCGGTTGTCCAGAAAACCGCAACAAATAAGTACCCTAAAAAACAAAAAAAAATAAATTTTTTTTCTTTTTAAGCTATAATTGATCATTAAATGATATATATACAAAATATTGATTATTTCCAATCATATTAAGCTATATCAAATACAATTGCACTCTTCCTCAAGGAAAAAAAAAATACAACAGTACTCATTTAACATAGTCACTCACACACAAGAACTCATTCAAAACACTCACTAACACAACAACAAGCAGCTGTAGCAGCAGCCGCCAAGCAAGCAGCAGAATCACACCAGCAACAACCACCGAGCAACAACAACAACAAAAATGTATTCAGTACCCTGCAGAACCTCGATATCAAATGCCGCCAAATGCCTCAAAATTGCTCGAAATTCTCCTCAATATCGCAACAAACAACTAAAAAAATCGTCACTAAAATATCCAAATATAAGAAAACAAAAAAGACATAAAAAAAGAAGAAGAACAAAGTATAACACTACAGATCCACAAAAGTCTTGAACTAACCTAGAATAACAAGGGAAGTGAATCAGAGTTTGAAAAACAAGTTAGGTAGATAAGTTCATAAAACTAAAGTAAAGAAAAACCAATCATAAATGTTTGACAAGGAGAGGGAAGAGACGAGGGGGAGGAAGACAAGTTTTGAATCAAACACTTTAAAGAAGTAGTATATTTGATATGCTGCCTACCATATATATAAATGATCAAAAATAAAGAGTGTATATACTACACAATATACAGGTGGCTAAAAATCTTTGAATGGAACTAGAAAACAGAAAATAATAATCACAAACCGAAACCTAGACAACTAATTTTCCTTCTCTTACCAGGAATAACAATATCTCCTAGCCCCAACATGGAAAATGGTCTCGCTGAATCTGCTGTGGGAAACAATAGCTGCAGAGTAAATGAACCATTAAAAATGATAAAAACAGGCATATAAGATAAGCATTATACAATCACAACAATACATCTTAAGGATCTGGCTATTAACTTACCTTTATAGGTGAATCAAAGGACTTGGCTACACTAACCATCACTGGAGTAAAGAAGACCCAGAAGATATCATATAGAAAAAGGCCACCCTGTAGTTTACCCATGGTAAAGAAAAAGTAAGAAAAGAAAGGAGGGATAAAACTTTACAGCAGATGCGTATTTGCCATGTTCTCACAACCAAAAATCAATGTCAAACCCTAGTTCACAGAAGCACACAAATAAATTGCTTTTAAAATGGAAGAAGATGTCACGAAAGGAATATAGATCCCCTATAGAGACGAAACCCCAAAAAATTAAGTGTTGAGCTATTGAGAATAACCAATCTCCATGGGTCCGTACAACTGAGAAGCACATAATCGTACTGATGACTAAACAAAATTCATCTTTAGATGTTTATGGGAAGAAAATAAGAATATAGTCCGTTGTCCGTACTACAAACAATCGTCCATGAATAAGCCATGACCTCATTAAGTTATCAATTCGCGTCACAACTATGCAATTTACTAAAAAACAGCTAAGTCCTTTCTTCCACACTTCCATAGCTATTTCAAATGAATCATTTTTACAACAATTAACATAACAAACCAATTCAAAATGTCAGTCTAAAAAGTAATCTCACAAATCATTACATCACCACATCAATAATTCAGTCAAATCTTATAAAATCAACCTCAATATTCTTGAAAACTTATTACAGTGCAATTCATTTTCATTAAATTAATCAATCAGATTCTTACCACCTCCCAAGTCATCACAAATTCACAATGCTTCATTTTAAAAATGAAAATCAAAAATTAAATACTCAAATTCAACTGTAGCTAAACCAAGATTTGAACTTTGTTCTATTTAACAAAAAAAATATATATATATATATATAAAATACCTGACGTAAAACGATAGCCCTTTGATCAGAAGGAGGTTCTTGAATCTCAACAATGCGTGTAGCACATGATCCTTTCTTCTCCTTCTTCTCATCACTCTTCTCAATATTCAACTGCTTCTTCTTACTTTTTCAAATACAAAAATACAAACATTAAGAACTTAAATTCATTCAATTTCACTCCTCTAAACTAAATTACTAACACTAACTAAAGTAAAAATCAATACATTTTCATCAAAACTAATACTCACAACATATAAACAACAATCGAAACCATAAATTATAATCGTTAGAGTTTAGCATACCAGGATTAGGATCATCAGGAATAGATGCAATATCAAGAATAAAAAAACCAGGATCAATAGGAAGGTACACTCTTTCCCACTCTGAAAGAGAATCACCGGCTTTTGCAGTTGACGGAAACATAGGAATTGACGCTACTACAGCTAAAATTGCCCATGAATCGCGCCTAAAATAGATCAACTCGCAGAAAAAAAAATACAAATAAAATCAATATCAAACCACAAAACAAACACAACAATCAAACAAAATCGAATTTAAAAAGAAAAAAAAACAGAAAGTAGTTACCTCGAATTGAAGATGAAGAATGATATGAACTGAAGAAGAATCAATTGTTTAGGTTTGAATTGAGAAAATAAAAACCTTCGTTAGATCTTCAATTTCTCAACAATCAATTTTTTATTTTCTCAATTTCTCACTCTCTTCAACCTTCGTTAGATCTTCAACCACAGTCAAATCTTCAATTTCTCCTAATTTTAGTAAGTGATTTTTCTGTAAAATGAAATTGAACTTGAACCTTTGAAATTGGAGAGGAGATTTGGGGTTTTTCGTTGAGGGAGAGAGAGAGAGGAAGTTAGGGTTTTTGTGTGAATAGAGAATTAGGGGTTAGGGTTAGGAGATTTTAATTATAAGTGAATGTTTCTTTGGCCTGGGCTTCAGCATGGGTTGATTTTTTTTTTGTTTTATCTGCTGCTATTCTCTAATTGTAGCAAATAAGTTAAAAAACCGCAGCAAATAACTATTTGCTGCGGTCTTCTTAGAATCGCAGCAAATAATTCGATACAACAATATCACCTTATTGGCCTAGAACTGCTCCAACTACATAGTCACAGGCATCACAAATGATCTCAAACGGGAGGTCCCAATCAAGAGACTGAATGATAGGTGCAGAAATAAGTGCCTGTTTAATCCTGTTAAAAGACTCAAGACCTTCATCAGTCAAATCAAAATCTGCATCCTTCAAAAGCAATTGGGTTAGTAGTTTCACAATTTTAGAAAAATCCTTAATAAACCTGCGATAAAAACCTGCATGACCTAAACAACTTCTTACCCCCTTGACATTCACAAGAGGGGGAAGTTGCTCGATTGCCTGTATCTTTGCTTTATTTACCTTAATACCTCTTTCAGAGATTAAATGTCCAAGCCCAACACCTTCAGTGACCATTAAGTGGCACTTTTCCCAGTTCAGCACTAGATTCACCTCTTCACATCTCATGAGCATTTTTGTTAGATTTTCTAAGAATGCATCAAATGAAGTTCCATAAAAACTAAAATCATCCATAAAAATTTCCATAATAAATTCAGTCAAACCAAAAAAAGAGCTCATCATGACAAGTTGAAAAGTAGCAGGGGCATTACATAAACCAAAAGGCATTCTACGATATGCAAAAGTACCATAAGGACATGTAAAAGTAGTTTTTCTCTCTATCATCTGGATGAATAGGGATTTGGAAGAATCCTGAATAACCATCTAAATAATAGAAATACTTATGCCTAGCTAACCTTTCTAACGTTTGATCAATGAAGGGAAGGGGAAAGTGGTCCTTTTTAGTAGCAGTATTTAATTTCCTGTAGTGGGAATCAATTCATTTTTATTATTACGCACAATAGTGGTCCCACCTTTCTTAGGCACTACTTGAATTGGACTAACCCATCTAAAATCAGGAATAGAATAAATGATACCAGCATCAAGTAATTTAATGACTTCTTTCTTAACTACCTCCTGCATGTTAGGATTCAAACAACGCTGACCCTGTATGCATGGTTTATGACCTTTCTCTAAATGAATGCGATGCATGCAAAAATCAAGACTAATACCAATCAAATCATCAATAGTGTAACCAATAGTCTTTTTATGACATTTAAGCATAGCTAATAATTTCTTAAGTTGACTATCAGTAAGAGAAGCACTAACCAAAAGTCAATAACTGGATTATTTCTTTTTCATCTAAGAATGCATATTTCAAATTAGAGAGAAGGGGTTTCATCTCAAGTTGTATTACCTCCTTTACCGAACAAATATTATGAGGCAGCTTCAAAAGTTGATAGTTGCCTCCCGAATTAAATTCCACTCCTGAAAGGTCTTGAATCAGCTCATTTGACTCCATATTACCTTCATGTGAAACAACATCCAAACACAAAACAGCTTCTAGAAGATCCCTTTTAAGGGATCGAGGCAAGTCATCATAAAAAATTTCCTGAATAGTATCAATTCTATACCATGGGGTTTTTCATTGCACTATGAAGGTTAAAGATAACTTTGTCATCACCTACAGAAAGAGTTAGACTACCATTTTTCACATCAATAACAGCACATGTAGTGTTTAAAAACGGTCTACCTAGAATAATAGTGATTTGAGCATCCTCTTCCATATCTAGCTCAACAAAGTCTAAGGGAATGAAAAACTTACAACCTCTTACTAGGACATCCTCCAAAATACCTTTTGGGTATTTCGTAGTCCTGTCCGCCATCTGTGAAGTAATGTTAGTAAATTTCAAAGAACCCATATCTAACTTCCTACAAATAGTCAACGGCATAACACTAACACTGGCCCCTAAATCACATAAAGCTTTATCAATAAATAGTAGACCAATGTTACAAGGAATAGAAAAACTTCCAGGATCCTTGAGTTTAAGTGGAGACTAATTCTTCAAAATAGCACTACATTCTTCAGTTAGAGCAACAGTCTCTACTGAACTCAATTCACGTTTCCTGCTCAATATGCCCTTCACAAACTTAGCATATGTAGGCACTTGTGTAATCAAATTAGTGAAAGGCACAGTAGCCTGCAAATTTTTAACAATATCGAGAAACATACGGAAGTGATTGTCATTCTTACTCCTACCTACCCTATGAGCAAATGTTAGTAGCACCTTGGCAGGTGTCAATGTATCAACTCGCTTGTCAGCTACTGTTGCTCTCTTCTCCATTTCATCTTTCTCCTTATAATGTGTAGGCTCTGCAATCTCCTTAATCACCACATTCCCATTATGTGCTCCCATCTATAAATCAACATCTTTAGTTGGCATCTTAGGGCTCTTATACTGTGTCCCTCTTCTGGTAGTGATGGAATACAATGATCCCTTTGAGATGGTGGATTTGGCTTAGGAGGTAGTTGACCTTGCTGCCGCTGAGGTGTAGACTGTGCAATCTGAGCTAGCTGGGTCTCCAGTTGCCTGTTGTGAACATACATTGTCTCCATCTTCTTCTGCATCTGTAGCATCATATTCTTCAACTCCAAAATTTCATTACTTAGTTGGCTGATGGTGATGGCAATGGTGGTCTATTGAAACCTGGTGGCTGTGGTGGTGCAAACCATTGCACCTGTTGATGCGGTTGTTGTGGCATGAATTGTTGTGGATTCTGCACATTGTTGCTGTTCTTGTAGGAAAAGTGTGGATGATCCTTCCAACCTTGATTGTATGTGTTAGAGAATGGGTTGTTCTTGTAGGCTTGGAAGGCACACACTTGCTCTATGGAACTATGACATGATTAGGCATTCTGACCGAATGTACCACAGGAATCGAAGAAAGGCTCAGTACATCCCGAAAGTGCAGCCATCGTAGATACTGATGATGGTGGAGGAGATGCTGTACTAGTCTTTTCGAGCTTTTGACTAATGGCATTGATTTCTGAAGCTAGCTAGACCCTCACATTTGTCATTAAGTACATGCTTTCCACCTCTCTTTGAGTGTCCTCTGGGATTGCCAAACTGTAAATTATGAATTGCAATTTCTTCAATCAACTCATAGGCAACATTAACTTCCTGGTTCATGAATCTACCACTAGCAGCTGAATCAAGCAATGTACGTACGACTTTCATTCCCTAAACCGTCATAGAATGACTAGACCAGGAAGCACTTCTCAAGACCGTGATGTGGGCACAATCTCAATAGGTCTTTGAACCTTTCCCATGCTTCATACAATGTCTCATCCGTCTCCTGGTTGAAATTTGTGATCTTACTTCGTAGGGTTGCACTTCGCTCTGGAGGATAGTAGTTCCTTTGAAATGCAAGAGCCAATTCTTCCCGACTGTTAATATTGTCCATATTGAGACTATTTAACCAAGTAAGATCCTTGTCTTTCAATGAAAATGGGAACATCATCCTTCTAATGTAGTCCTGAGAGACTTCAACTTGCTTGATCGTACCACAATACTATAGGAAATTATTCAAATGTAAAGTCGGATCCTCCATCAATGTTGTTGCAAACTGATTCCTCTCCACCATATTTACCTAAGCTGGATTCAACTCAAAATTTAGAGCCTCAGTATCAGGAAACCGATAACCACCTCCGACTGTTGCAGAACTAGGTTGGGAATAATCCTTCAATGATTGTGCTTGCGGTGGCGGTGGTGGCAGTGCCTGTGCATCATTATGTGGTATATTGTTCTCGTTAAACTGTAATTCTGCCATCTCTTCCTTATCAAAATTATCAGAAACGTTCAAATCAGCAAAAAGTTGTGATAGATTAGATAGTATCTGTTCAGAAAGAATAACTCTCCGCAATCTCCATTTCCTTCTACGATTCTACTTTTGCAATGAGCGTTCTGGTTTAGGATCAATCTAAATCGGCATACAAACCTAGTACCTACACAAACACCGAAGCTACAGATAACCTTAAGAACTGTCTCAAAGAACAATTAGTTCCTTGAGACGAAAGAAAAATAATAAAAATAAACAAAATAACCCGATTAGCAGAAAACAAATAATTGCCTCTCCTACAACGGCACCAAAGTTTGGTAGGGACAGTCGTATACTTATCAAAAATAACCTACAACTCTAACTAATATAGATAGGGAAGTAGGGATCGAATCCTTAGGGAAGCAGCAAATTTCTACTAACTCTAAAAAGCAATTTCGCCGTAAAGGGCCTTTGAATTGGGTTTCGGCTAATAAACTAATTACTACTAAGGAAGAAATCACGAATAAATAAATAAACTAAGCCTAGGGCATCAGTTCACCATGAATCAATTGGACAATGAACTGATCAACAATTAACTAATAGACTTATGACTTTCTGAATTAAGGTTCACTAATTCTCTCGAATCTAGACTCCTTTAAAACTCCTTTAATGGCTCTCGCTCACTTGGACTCATTTTGCCTCCCTGTGATGTAATTGTGGTAATCTTACCTCTTGGCATCGACTTCGACAATATCAAACTAACAATCAAACCTGGCCATAGTTTGATTGAAAGCAACATAAACTGATAACAGGAATTCAAAAATAACATAAATCACATTAATTAATCATAAATTAAAACAAGGGAGCTAATCCATGGATCCCCAAGTCCTAGAAACTGAACTAGTCACACATAATTAAAACTACAGAAAAAAAATTAATATTAAAAACTAAGACTAGAAACATGATTAAATTAAATAAACTAATTAGCATAAACTAAATAATCAAAAAACATAAACTAGGGCATAAAACAAGATCTAAGAATAATTAGCTAAAACTAAACTACTACTAATAATTATAAACTAAGAACATAAAACAAATAAAAAAACAAAGGAAGAAATTAATTAAAACCCTGAATAAAGATTGTATTGAAGGATTGAATAACTGAGTTCACAAAGTAAATCCTAGAGAGAACTAAATGAAAACCTAGGCTCTAATAAAAGTATGTAAATTAATGTCATGTCTAGAAAGCCTAAAACATTAGCTATTTATACAAAAACTACAACTCCCGAGCTAAAAAAGGAGAAAAAGCCCATCCAGATGAACCGCCCGACCAACGGGGCGAAATCTGCCTGATCGGGCACACGGAGCGAGTGAATTTAGCCTTGGAAGAAATCCGCCCCGACCGCCTGGGCGAAATCCGCACGATCGGGCGCGATCGATGTTTTCTCCCCAAACCTTCTGAAAATGCTAAGTAAATTCCACCCGACGGGCCAGGCGGAATCTGCCCAAGTGCTCGGGCGAATGCCTTTCTTCACCATACTAAAGACAACTCGTCTTCTAACTCATCCATGCTATATCATGGCTCCCTGAATACTTCCATACTAACACATGGTTTCTCATATCTAGTTGTTACTCTTAAAATTGCCTCGGAATTAATGCAAAAACACCGAAATCCTGCAAAATGTCACTAAAAGCTCAAACAACTCCATACAACCAAATATTAGCCAAAATTGCTCCGAAGAGCCAAGGTTAGAGTCAAAATAAACCAGGAAACGGGGTAAAATACATGAATAAAATACACTTATCTAGTGTTCGAGACGAGCGCCCAAGCGCCTAACAAGCACTCCAGCGCTCGGCACGACCGCCCATGCGCTTAGCTCGAGGGCTCGCTGGGAACCCTATGCTCGTCGCTAGGCTCTCCAGTGCTCTCCCAGCACTCTTGCGCTCGATACTTCCTCCCTAGGCACTATATATACATGACCTCGTCAGGACATTCCACAACATCTTCACACCTTCACATTCCAACCTCTTCATACTTTGTGATTTATCTCTCTCGAAGTGTGTGCCCTCTCTTTTCCTTTCTCCCACAAAAGTTCTTTCTAGCCAACCCTAAAGTTATTTAAACATCATTATAAATATTAAATTAAACTCATTGTTATTATAGTTGTTATTATCATTAATGTTAAAATTCAAGTTCTTCTTCATGTATTCAAATCAAGAAGTTTTTTACCATCACACGAAAGGTACTTCAAATGAGGCCGACATCATCAAAAAAATCATCTTGAATTCTTCAAATAAATGTGTTAGTTTTATGTGTTTTTATTGCTTTATTAGAAATTTGACATGTTTTAATTAATTCATGAAATATTGATTAATAAATGAATTGACTTCCAATTTAAAATCAACTTTAGGTAGAACTTTATTTTAGGTTGCTTCATGTAATTATGAATACGAAATGTTTTATGCTTTCAATCACATAGAATTTATGTTTAATTATAAGACCTAAAACATGTTCTCACTAAAGCAAATATATATCGTCGCAAATTGGCTTAGTTACTTTAAATCTTGATTAATTCTAAAGCGATCACCCTTGCATGTTATTTACAAAAATATGTGTGCATTAATCAAAACCCATTTAGCAATATTTCCATGTGTTTAGGATTAAATCGGAAATATCTACGCTATAATTCAATATTATAATTGTGAAATTACATATGAGACTAAGTAGAGGTCGCTATATGCAGGAGGAAACTGTGAAATACTCTTGTCCTTACCCTCTTCCCCAAATCCAAGGATTTGAGAACTTCTTATCATTGGCTGTCAATTTACTTTTGGGTTAGACCTAATAGGATTCCATGAGCTCCTGGAAAGAGCATGGCAGCGACTTCTCTACTTGGGTTTTGAGCTTCTAGACCCACTACCTAAGCCAGGCATACTCACACTATACAAACAAACTAAAGACATTCGATGTCCGTAAAAAGGGCACGTGGGCCGTCACAAAAGCCCGGGTTCTTGCCTAGACATAGGAATGAAGAGCCTTAACGTGAAACCTTATGAAACCTCATTAACAACAATTCCAATAAATTTTCACTAACAATCCTCCAATAATAATAACTCCATCAAATGTATCACAACACCACAACCAATTCAACAACTCCCCCAAGTCAAGCTTGGGCATACATCATAATTAATGAAGCACGGCTAAACAAGGTTGTAATATGGCTAAAATTAAAAATGAAGGATAAAAAGCTCAAAAAATTGGATCATGGGAAAATTTGAAATGAAATGCCTAAATGTGTAAATCTAGAGGCCTCTAAAAGAAATGAAAGCCTTTAATTATTCGCAACATGCACAAAACCACAACCAAAGCTACTAGAATACAATGTCAAGCTCAAGATCATAATTAAACCAGGAACTAAGCACACATGAAAGAAATATGAATATCAATATAGATAAATATGGCTCAAATCATCGCATTAACACAGTTCAAGTTCAAGACCCAAGCAAGGTTGAAAGAGTTAACTAATACAAGGAAATCAAGCAATAAGATCAAGTTATGTCCAGCAAATCACACATGTGGATTCATGCGCAACCACGAGCCATAAAGTTTTTGAAAATAGCGTAAGGGGTATGAGTAGTCAAGTTCTCAAATAAACTCAAGTTGGGATGAAAATTAACCAACCAATCATAACTCTCTCTGAAAACTAAACTAAGAAAGGAGTACATTTTTTTTGGTCACATATAAACTCCTACTCCTAATGAGTATTATAACAATGCAACTATCCTACGAAAGCAATAAAACTACACTAGAAAGCACTAAACAACTATACTAGGAAAGCAACAAAAACTAACTAAAAGCACACCAAAACTAAAGAAAATGCAGAGTTAGATTGATCAAACAAAACCAAGCTCAAATTTTTAAGCAATCCAATAAGTATACAAGTTTCAAAAGCAAATCCTGCTTGAAATCAAACTTGAAAAAGAAAATAAAAAAAACTCCAAAGAAAAAGGTTAAAGGAAGAACAACTAAGCTAAGCACTCTTTTTTTGTATTATTTTTTATTTTTATGACTAATTTGGATTTTTTTTCTTTTGCTAAAAGCATAATAGAAACATTTACATAAATAGAAAAGAAAGTGAACTCTCCCATCAAGCCGAACATTGTCCTGTCTCGAGACACACAGGCGTGAAGAATGAATAAGAAGAGAAGGATCCAAGCCCCTAGTGTTGATCAGGACGCCGATAAGGAGGGTAATACTGGTCATAGAAAGACTGGAAGGGATAATAAGTAGGACCGAATTCTATGTCATAGGACGGTGGCTAGTTTGGGTGGTTAGGAAATCCTTCTATCTGACCTGAGTTCACCTGAATCATGTGCTCTCTCCATTGGACTCTCTGTAGGTAGTCAATATCAGTGCTGAGTCCTCTCATTTTGTGATCCACTCGATCGAACCACTATGATTATAAAGTTGCATGTCACCAAGGCAGTTCATAAGTGGAAACATATCAAAAGTAAAGGAAGAATGACCGACATAGCTATGCCTGGGAGGGTCTCGTCTAAGATGAGCTTGATGCTGCTAAGGGTGTGCTTGAGCTCCAGCTCGCTGTATCATATTCACCATTTGGACCGCTCTCTTCTCTGATTCAGTCCTCTCAGTCAATGGGATGTTATCAGGAGATATCCTCCACGGGTTCTTGCCATCGGGATGCTCCTGGTGGGCAAGACATACATAGGCATTAGGCAAGTATCACCATGAAATTTCCCGAATGCACCACACTAACCTCTCTTGATTTCCCCTTTGATAGTATCTACATAAATTAACAGCTCAAAGGGCAGCAATGTCTAGATAGCGGCTTTCCTCAATGGGGTTCAACTGATGTATGTGGCCAACATGGCCTAAGGAGTGGGCCAACCAAGTAATCATGCCCCAAATGTAGATATTGTTGGTGTTGGTTATACCTTCAGAAATTTCAGCAAATCGGCGTCCAAGGAAGAACCTGAAGTTATATTGGAGAGGTTAGCTTGCATACCCCTCAGTAATTATCCACCATAGGCGAAGCTTATCTGGATAAACCTATCCAAGTTCGCCTCTAGCATAAAGGCAGTAGACTAAGTAGAAAAGAAGGTAACGCAGGGCCGGATGTTGAACCTCCGATGAATTAGCAATTGTAGAAGTATAGGGAGAAGTGTCATTAGTTTTGCGATCCCACCATGCACCCTCAAAGTAAGGACCCCAATCCTCCTCAATAGTGAAGTGACTCTGCTTGCGGAGTTCCAAGGAATCCTTTGGTTCAGCTCATTAACATCCATCTCATAGTTTTTTCCCGAAAATGGTGAAGCTGATCTTCCAGTTTCGACAGGCCGAGGGAGTCTCCTGAGTGACCCTAAAATGAAAAGTAGAGAGAAACTCAAGAGTGAGCTCCCGGTATGTGTGAGAAACTTTCGTAGTTCTTCCATCAAGACCCGTCGTAGTAGCATTGATCTAGTTGCCCCATCCAATTCGTTAAGCCATTGACATGGCTTGAGTAGTAATACCCATCTTATCACAATTCTCCTTGTGAAAGAATTTGGTTGATCGAATGGTTCTCTTTGAAAATTTCTCCAAGTTCCTTTACCCTTCTTTCTCATAGGAGGTGAGGATATCTAGGAGGAAGGCTGCTTTCCCCTTGATGATGAAGAAGATTCCCCTGTCTTTTGGGACTTTTTAGGGCCCCCTCTGAAAAGCATTCCGATGGTCATCTTCATTGACATTTAAAACAATTTTATGGAAAAAGAATGCATTAGGAATCACATTTTCATCGCCGAAAGACACCACTATTAGACATAAGGCAAAGAAGTTGATCCATCAATAGATATTGCTATTACGTTCTAAGAATAAAGACATTTTGGTAACACAACAATGTAGAAGAAATGTAGTAGTCAAATAACAAAAGCACAAACAAATTGAGCGAAAAATTCACCAAGACCCATTTGTTTCTTCAACTAAACGATGAGAAATACAATCCTCAACTAGCTACAAAAACTTCACTAGATTTCCAAGCAAGCAGCTAACCACCAATTCATGGGTATTAAACATTATGAGCAAGCAAAGCAACTTCATTCTTTACTCTAATAAAAGTAATAAAACTAACTTTGACCAACAAATCATCCTCCATGTAAGCCTCCAAAACTGCTCTAACTAACAATTCTAATTCATTGAATTTCAAACTAACTCAAATAATTCAAATCATCAATCAAATTATGGAAAAACACACAAGTAACTCAATGTAAGTAGCATAAGTAGACATGAATAAATGAAGAACAAATTTAAGCAACTAACTCATGATGAAAGAAAATTAGAATTAAACACTAACAATATAAAAAATCAGAGAGTTAATTAAACTGGTTCTAAACCAATTAAAAGCATGATATTGAGTTAATCAATCAACATTAGTCGCTTTAATCTTCTAAAATTTCCATCATAGTCAACATGGAATCCAAAAATTACAAGTTAATCATAAATGGCAATTATAAACTTGAATTTGATGATTAAAAACAATTAATAGACAATCATCAGCAACAAAAATCAATTTTAAAGTTATAAAATTTATTCGTAAAATATGGACCCTAAAAAATGAAAATCATACAAACTTCATAAAAATTGATAAAACCTCCTTAAAAGGTTCTCACACCTTAGTAGATGAAAAAGGAGAGAAAAATTGCAACTAATTTGATGAAAAACACCAAAAAAGAACCCCAACAAAGCCCCCTAAAAAGTCGAATTTAAGAAGCAAGGTTTTTGGGTTTTTTTTTTTTTTAAAAAAAAAAAAAATTTCATGTACGGGATTTGTTTAGGGTGATGAGAGGAGTGTGTTGTCAAAATTAGAGAGAAATTGGAGTAATAATGAAAGAGTTATGAGTGATTGAAGTTTAGGGTTTTTGAGTTTTAATGGAGGATGTGGAAGGAGGAAGAGTTAGGAGTTTGAGTGAAGATAGTGTTTAGATGAGAGAAATGATAAAAGATAAGATAATAATAATAATAATAATAATAATAATAATAATAATAATAATAATAATAATAATAATAATAATAATAATAATAATAATAATAATAATAATAATAACAACAACAACAACAACAACAACAATAATAACAACAACAATAATAATAATAATAATAATAATAAACTAAGAAAATCGAGCAAAATATAAACCTCCAAGCAAACCCAACACGCGAAAAGAAACTGACGAACCCTCACAGGGGGTACCTGCGCCTATAGAAAACAAAACTTAATGATGGGCTGCGCCCGCAGTTGTCCTCTGTGCTTCTCTGAGGATGGGCATGTCTCCAAATGCGGGCGCATAGAGGAGACGATGGGTTTGGTTGCTTCGCCCGCAGCTACCTACAAGGCTAAGTTTTGCTAATTATTTTTGAGTTTGAAGTTTAAGACTTAGTTTATTTTTATAATTAATATATTTATTTATTAAGCACGATTCTTCTTTCCATAACTCTATTAGTCATTTTACTTAGTCTATAGCATGAATTAAGACTCTTAACCAAACTTTAAAATTCATCTAAAAACCTTAAAGCTAAACAAACACTAAAAATTAAAACACACAAAACACAAAAACAAAGGAAGACACACAAAAACACACAAAAAGAAGTAGAAAGGTATCGAAACCTCGAGTTGCCTCTCGATAAGCGCTCTTTTAAGGTCATTAGCTTGGCCATAGCCAATGGAATGATCAATGTGAATCAAGATCGTTAAGTTGGATTACTTCCACTAATCCAATGACATAGCCTTCATAGTAGAGCTTCAAACATCAACTGTTGACTTTAAATGTTCCACCTTTGTCGCTTTAAACTTCAACATATCCAAATTTTCTCACTTTTGTAACCATGAAAGGATCACTCCATCTAAATTTCATGTTTCTAGGGAACAGCTGTAACCTTGAGTTAAATAAAAGCACTTTATCACCAATAGGAAACTCTATTGTCATGATCCTCTTATCGTGCCATCCTTTTGTCTTCTCTTTATAGATTTTAGCACTATCATAAACTCCTAATTGAAATTTCATCTAACTCATCTAATTGAAGTAGTCACTTTTCTCCCGCAAGCTTAGCATCCATATTGAGCCCTTTTATTTGCCAATATGCCTTGTGCTTCAATCGGAAGATGACACGCCTTCTCATAGACCAACCGATATGGAGAAGTGTCCATAGAGTATCATGAAGCTTGATACTCTGCAACAATTTTCTCGAGAATGTACTTGATTTCTCTATTTGAAATATCCACTTGACCACTCTTCTATGGAAGATATGCCAAACCGGTCCTATAAGAAACACCATATTCCTCAACCAGCTTACCAAACCTTTTTTCATGGAAATGTGTCCCTTCATCACTGATGAAAGCTCTAAGGACTCCGAGTCTAGGAAAAAATAACCCACTCAAACAATCTCAAAACGGTATTAGAATCACAAGGGGGGGGGGGGGGGTAGCAATCGCTTCCCCCCACTTTGAAACATAATCCATAATAAGTAAAATATAGCGATTTCCATTGAAAGAGAGGAAAAGACCTATATAATTGTAGACATCTTCATCTTCTCCATCTTCATAAACACAAAAAACAAAAAGATTTTATTGTCTTTATTTTCCACTCTTTTTTTTTATCATTTTCGATTGTTATTGTTATTGTTATTGTTGTTGTTATTGTTGTTGTTATTGTTATTGTTATTGTTGTTGTTATTGTTGTTGTTATTGTTATTGTTATTGTTGTTGTTATGATTATTATTATTATTATTATTATTATTATTATTATTATTATTATTATTATTATTATTATTATTATTATTATTATTACAATTATTATTATTATTATTATTATTATTACAATTATTATTATTTGTTATGAAATTTAGAGAGTGAGAGTATAATTACTTAAGAGAATATATCATTTGTATTATTCAAGTGTGACTACTCCATACTAGGAGCCCTATATTTATACACATGACTACCTTGTGATTCTCTAAGAACATTGAAAGGTCATAAGTGACTATTTGAAGGGAGTTACATGGAGGAGTAAAATCATAAATTACAAGAGAATTTACATAGGACACTTATGATGAGAATTAACACATGGGGAATATGGACATCCACCATTATGAAAGAATTATAACACTCCCCTTGGATGTCCATTAACTAAATTAATTCGTTTGAAATGCTGCCTCATTAAAAACTTTACCAGGAAAACCCAGTGGGAAAAAACCATGGTTAAGGGAAAAAGAGTGTAGCACGCATTTTACTCCCCCTCATCACCATATCACTGGAACTCTCTTAGATGAAGCAATCTAAGATCTTGAACTAATTTTCTAAATGTTTTCGTTTGAAGCGCTCTAGTAAATATATCTGCTAAATTCTCACTTGAATGAATTTGCACCACTTTTATGTTTCCAGTCTTTTGAAGGTCATGAGTAAAAAGAATTTTGGTGAAATGTGCTTTGTTCTATCGCCTTTGATGTATCCTTCTTTGATTTGTGCACTACAAGCTGCATTATCTTCATACAAAATTGTTGGTGCTTCTCTCCCATAGGATAAACCACAATCCACTTTTATGTGTTGAACTACCAACCTTAGCCATACACATTCATGACTTGTCTCATGGATTGCTAAAATCTCAGAATGATTTGAAGAAGTAGCTGCAATAGTTTGTTTCACAGGTCGCCACGAAATAGCAGTACCACCATATGTAAACACATATCTTGTTTGTGAACGAGCATTATGTGGGTATGATAAATAGCCTGCATTTGCATAACCAATCAAATCTTCTTTGGAAAGATTACAGAAAAATAAACCCATATCTTTTGTAACTTTAAGGTAACGAAGTACATGTTTGATCCTATTTCAATGCCTTCTAGTCGGACATGCACTAAACCTTGCTAATAAATTCACTGAGAATGATATGTCAGGTCGTGTATGACTTGCAAGGTACATTAATGCTCCTATTGCGCTTAAGTATGGTACTTAAGGACCAAGAATCTCCTCCTCATTTTCCCGAGGCCGGAAGGGATCTTTCTTTACATCAAGTGATCTTACAACCATAGGGTTGCTCAATGGATGTGCTTGGTCCATATAAAATCTCTTAAGGACCTTTTCTATGTATGTTGATTGATGCACCAGTATACCGTTCTTTAAATGCTCAATTTGTAACCCCAAACAAAATTTTGCTTTTCCAAGATCCTTCATTTCAAACTCTTTATTCAAACAATTCACAGTCAATGAAACTCTTCAAGAGTTCCAATGATATTCAAATCATCAACATATATTGCGATTATAATGAATCCAAATCCAAATCCAAATTTCTTAATAAAAATGCATGGGCTAATGGGATCGTTCTTATATCCTTCTTTCAATAAGTATTCACTAACACTATTATACCACATACTCCCAGATTGTTTTAATCCATAAAGAGATCTATTCAATTTAATAGAGTAGTATTCTCGAGAACTAGGTTGTACTGCTTCAGGCAATTTCAAACCTGCTGGAAGTTTCCTATAGATATCATTATCCAGTGGGCCATACAAATAAGCTGTGACTAGGTCCATCAGACGTAAGTCAAGTCCTTATCTTATTGCCAGACTAATTAGGAATCTAAAAGTAGTTGCATCCACCACGGGAGAGTATGTCTCCACATAATCAATACCAAGTCTTTTTTAAAATCCTTGTGCAACTAAACGTGCTTTATATCTTACAATTTCACCATTTTCATTTCTCTTTCGCACAAAAACCCATTTATATCCCACTGGTTTCACACCTGTAGGTGTGCGGATTACTGGTCCAAATACTTCTCTCTTTGCAAGAGATTTCAATTCTGCATCAATTGCTTCTTTCCGATTTGGCCAATCATTTCTTTGTCTACATTGCCCCATGGACCTTGGTTCTTGATCCTCTACATTATCCATAGCATCAAGTGCTATATTATATGCAAAAACATCATCGACGTCGATTTCATTTCAGTTCCATTTAATTCCAAACATGATATAATTTATCGAAATCTCTTCATTATTAGGTACCTGAATTTCTTTTTCTATCATGTCTATATTCTCTTCATGAGATCCTTCAAAATTAATTGTATCCTCAATTTGGCCATTACCAATCATTGCTCCTTTTTCTTTTCCGAGGATTTTTATCTTTGGAACCTATAGGTCTTCCACACTTCTGGCGTGCTTTAGATTCATTAGCAACATGATGTTGTCCTTCTGGGACATCAATCTTTATAGGAGCATTTACAACTGGTATATATGACTTGGTCACTTTGTTCAGGTCAGAAAATGCGTCTGGCAATTGATTTGCTAAGATTTGTAAATGAATTATCTTTTGAACTTCTAATTCACACTGTTTAGTACGAGGATCAAGATGAAATAATGACTTTTCATTCCAACTTATTTCTTTTACCAGCTGTTTATTTTCTCCCCCTAATGTTGCGAAAAATGACTCATTAAAATGATAATCTGCAAAACGAGTCGTGAAAAAATCCCCTGTTAATGGCTCTAAATATTTAATTACTGATGGAGATTCGTATCCAACATAAATTCTTAATCTTCTTTGAGGACCCATATTAGTACGTTTTGGTGGAGCAATTGCAACATATACAACACATCCAAAAATTCTTAGATGGGAAATATTTGGTTGCTGACCAAAAACCAATTGTGATGGGGAGACTTTATGATAACTTGTTGGCCAGATGCGAATTAATGATGATGCATGTAATAGAGCATGCTCCCTAGCAGAAACTGGGAGTTTTGATTTCATTAACAATGGTCTAGTAATTAACTGCAAATGTTTGATTAATGACTCAGCGATACCATTTTGTGTATGAACATGTGCTACAAGATGTTCAACATTTATCCCAATGGACATACAATAGTCATTGAAGGCTTGGGACACGAATTCACTAGCATTATCAAGACAAATAGTCTTAATAGCATTATCTGGAAAATGTGCTCGTAATTTAAGCAATTGAGCAAGTAATCTTGCAAAAGCAAGGTTACGAGTTGATAACAAAGATACATGTGACCATCTAGTTGATGCATCAATCAGCACCATAAAATATCTAAATGGTCCACATGGGGGATGTATGGGCCCACAAATATCCCTATGTATACGTTCCAGATAATTAATCAATTCAAATTTTATCTTACTTGGTGATGGCTGAAATATCAACTTGCCTTCTGAGCAAGCTACACATTGAAAATCCTTATGAAGAATCTCCTGGATCTTCAATGAATGTCCACAAGAATTTTTAATGATTTTTCGCATCGTTGTTGAACCGGGATGACCCAACCAGTCATGCCAAACAACAAAATTATTAGTAAACTTCTGGTTTACAATAGAATGTGCTTCAATTGCATTGATTTTAGTGTAGTACAAACCAGTGGAGAATGTAGATAATTTTTCCAAAATATGTTTTGTGCCTTGGATTATACTTGTGATGTGAAGGAATTCATCATTTCCTTCACAAATTGTCTCTATATGATAGCCATTACTACGAATATCTTTAAAACTTCATAAATTTCTTTGAGACAATGGGAAGTATAAATCATCAACAATTTCAATTTTTGTTCCCTAAGGCAACAATATATTTGCTCTTCCGGAGCCTTGTATAATATTTGTATAACCCGATATAGTGTTCACACTAGCCATTTTCATCAACAAGTGAGAAACATATTTTTTATTCTTAAGTATAGTATGAGTGGTTGCACTATCAATAAGACATAATTCTTCTTCACGTGTTACAAGTTGAACTTGTAGGGTATTCATACTCTTCAAAATAAAATGTCATAGATTAAACATATTATTTAAAGGTGATAAATAGCCAATAACCATATTATTATAAAATAAAACAAAAACAAGTCATAATGTCTGAATAAATTAAAAGCATATAAAAGTCTTATTACAACCATAAGGGAAAAAATCAACCTATTTTAAACCAAACACACAACTAAAATAAATAAATGCAAGAGTTCTATTCTAAACCAAACACACACAAATTGTAAAGTTTAATTATCCCCTTCAGGGGCTGTGAGAATATCGACAACATCTAAATGAGTTGTGTCACCAAAAACAAAGTCAAAATCCCCTTTGTCATCTTTGAAGACAAGATTAGTCTCAACCTTCTTTCCTTTTTTCAATGATTGTTGATACAGGTCAAGAAGATGTTTTGGCATCCGACACACACGAGACCAATGACCTTTTACTCCACAATAATAACAAATAATGGTCTAGTTTTTCTCTTTATCAATGACCTTCTGGTGAGAATGTGGACTCTTGAAATAACCTCCACGACCCCTACTATATCCACCAAAACCACGTCCACGACCACGACCGATGCGGTGGTTGAGGGTTTGTGTGGGTGTCGATTGATAGAGTTAATGAATGTTGCCGATGCGGTGGTGCTTTGCCTTGTGGTGGTCTGGATGTTTGAGCTGTCTAGGGTGGGATTGAATTTTTGGAGGTTTAAGATATTTGTGGTGACTAATGAGGGAGGGTGGTTGTGGTGGTGGTGGAAGAGATTGGTGAGGAGAGAGAAAGATATGGTGGTGATTGTGTGGTGATGAAGGAGTGGTGGTTTTGGGTAAAAATAATTTAGATAATTCAATAAAGTAATGTTAATTAATATAATTAACAGTTTATTTGATTTAATTTTTTGAATTATGGGTAATTAAAATAAAACTAACGAAATAAGGGTATCATGTGAACTTAGTAAAATGTTTAAGGGCATATGGTGCATTTTGGAAAAAATGGGGGTATTTCATGCATTTTGCAATAGTTCAGGGGTATATGGTGAAATAGTCGTAAAGATGTTTAAACTAATCCAAGATTAAAATCAACTTAATCCTAAAGCGATCACCCATGCATGAGAAAATAGAATTTATGTGTGCATTAACTAAAACCCGCCTAGCCTTATTTCCATACGTGTTTGTAGGTCTAAACCGGAAATATGATTGCTATAATTCGATATTATGATTGTGAAATTACATATGAGAACACGTAGAGGCCGCTATACGCGGGGGGGACACTGTGACCTGCTGTTGTCCTTACCCTCGTGCCTGAATCCAGATATATGAGACCATTTCATCCTCGGCTGTCATTGGGCTATGACATAATGGAGTTTCGTCTGCTCTCGAAAGGAAGAAGGTGGCGACTTCTCTACATGGATTTTGAGATTCTAGACTCACTCCCCAAGCCAAGCATACTCACACTATGCAAACAAACTAAACATGACATTCAAACGTCCTGTAAGAAAGGGCACGTGTGTAATACCCCGTATTTTTGAGGAACTCTTACGTATTAAATACGTATTTATAAAGTATATTTTAAGTATTTTATTATTTAAATAAATAAGTTTTAATGATTGTTTAAATGAATTAAATTTTTAAACAAAGGTTTATAAATTATTTCAATAAGTTTTTGAAAGTTTTATAAGAGTTTTAAATTATTTTAAAGTGTTCGGGAATTTATTAAAGTGTTTTCGGAGTTTTAAAAATAATGGGTTTTAAATGGGTATTTTATATTTTTTTAAAACAAGCTCAATTCTACTCTAAGCCATAAAGCCCATTTAAAAACCTAAACTAATCAGAAAATTCTGGTTAGTGGCCCTATATATAGCCTTAAACACCCAAAAATCAAACTTTTAATCTCTCTTTAAAATCCTAAAGCAAATCACAAAACAAAACAAAACAAAAAAATTAGGGTGTTCGGTTTTCCGAAGGAAAAAGAAAAAAAAAACTTTTTCTTGCGACCTTGCCGGAGCCTGCCTGGTCGCCCCCACCTGTCGCCGGCCACCCTCGCCGGCCTTGCACCTCCCCCTCGTTTCGATAATTTTCGAACTGAATATTAAAAATTCTTCTTTTTTTTATTTAAATTTGCACATTCATGTTTATATTTATGATTAATCATGTTTTTATAAGTTGAAATCATGTTTTATGAAGTTATGACATGTTTTAAAGTATGAATTAATTTGTTGTTCATGAAATTTTAGATTAGGGCTTATAAAGTAATGAAATTCTTGATTTTTATGAGTTTTAATGATTTTAACTTCAATATTATGATCATGAATTGTTGTTGGGTGAATTTATGATGATTTTATGAAGTTTAGATTGATTTTTAAAGACTTTAAACATAAAATAAATTGTTGTCCAATGTTAAGAAATCATGAACTTCAATAAAATAAATATTATGAACATGTTTTGGCTTATGAAAAATTATTCTAAAGTAAAGGTTGGTTTCATAATGATCTTAATAGATTGCAAAAGAGTTTTATGATGAATTTATGATGTTTCTATGAGTTTTCCATGTGTTTAAAGTTAATTAATAAATCTAAAATTTTATAAAAGCAAGTTAAAGTAAGTTTTAAGTGTCCATATTATGCTAGTATGATCACATGTTGATTCTATAACATTACATATGATTTTTAGTATGTTTCGTGAAGTTTAAAAGTGATTTTACGCATGTTTTACTTGCTGTCCAGATTTTATAAAGTGAATAATTAGGGTTTTAAAGTATGAATTTAGCATGAATTGATCATATAAGTTAAGTATTACATTGTATAATTGATTTATGTTTTTTTTAAGGTTTTTCATGGAGTTTTGATTATTCTAGATTGCTGTTCACTTTTCAAAAGTGACATATAATATATGTTGAGGTTTTATAAATCTTAAACAAGTTTCCGAAAATTCAGTAAGGTGGTAATAATAAATTTAAAGGCGTTTTAAAGTGTTTTTAAGCATCTAAGTATGCTGAAAATTTATCCTAAGTGCGAATAAAGGATGTTTTAAAAAGGATATATTATGGGTAATGCATGGTATTATTAGTGGTGTCTTATAGGTCATTAAGTGACGTTTTAAGATGTTTTAAAGGGTGTTTAAGCTGTTGGAAAATTTGGTAAACGAGGGTTTCAATTAGTTTAAGCCTTTGTTAATGTACGAATGTAATACCCCATATTTTCGCGTATTTTAAGAAAGTATTTTTGTATTTTATTCGGATAATTTAAATATTTTTATTGAAATTTATTCGTTTAATTTTAATATTTCTATTGAAAAAAAATAAATATGTCAATGGGCATATTAAATAAAAAGAAATTAACAATAATATAAAAGAAATAAATAATAAGTTTTGGTTCAAAGTAATTATTTGTGTTCTTAAATAATATTTTTATGTTTAAAAATATTTGAAAAGCTTCTAAAAATAGAATTTTCAAAGGTTTCCTAATTTATTTTGAGGCAAGGGCCTAAAGGTAATTTCCACTTCTTAGGATTAGTATGGGCTTTTCCAAATCCTAATTGGGGCCTATAAATACCCCTTAAAACCCAAAATTTCATATTTTTCTTGCTCATACTAGTCATTAGGATTTCGAAAATTTAGAGAGAAGAGAGAAAAAAAGGGTTTGCAATTTCCGAAAAAAAAAAGAAAAAAAAAATTTGTTGTAGTTCGGGAATTGGGAAATTTTTTTTGAGTGTTCTTGGGATCTGTGCCCAGCCAGACCGCCGCCGAACGCCGATGCCACCGCCCAGCCGCCGCTGCTGCCACCGCCGGCTGCACGACCCTCCCCTTCGGTATATTTTCGAACCTCTTTAAAAAAAAATTCTACTTCTTTTTTTTTATTCAATCTTGCAAATTAATGTTCATAATGATGTTTAATCATGTTTTTATAAGTTTAATCATGTTTTGATATAAGTATGAATTGTTCAAAGGCATTAATTAATTATGTTGTTCATGATATTATAGATTAGGGTTTGAAATATTGTTGAAGTTATGATTTTTTGAGTTTTTATGTTCTAAACTTTGATATTATGATCATAAATTATTGTTGGGTGAATTTATGATGATGTTATTAAGTTTAGATTGATTTTTAAGTGTTTTAAACCTAATTCATAAGGCTGTCCAAATTTTATAATCATGAATTTGAGTTGAATAAATATTATTAACATGTTTTGGCATTTGAAAAATTGTTCTAAAACCTAGATTGATTTCATAAATAAGTTAGTAGATTGTAGAAGTGTTTTGGCATGAAATTATGATAAATCTGAAATTTTTATGAAAACAAGTTAAATAAAGCTGTAAGTGTCCAAATTATACTAGTATGATCACACATTGATTCTATATTGATATATATAATTTTTAGTATGTTTTATGGAGTTTAAAAGTGATTTTAAGCATGTTTAACATGCTGCCCAGAATTTATAAATTTAATAATTAGGCTTTAAAGTATGTAATTAGCATAAATCGATCATATAAATTAAGTAATGCATTGTATGATTGTTTTATGTGGCTTTTGAAGTTTTTCAAGGAGTTTTGATAATTTCATATTGCTGTCCACTTTTCTAAAGTGGCATAAAAATTATGCTAAGGTTTTATAACGCATAAATAAGTCCCGTAAACTAAGTAGTGTTGCAATATAATAGTTAAAGTGTAGAATGGAATTGAATAGAGACCATTTAAGGAAGTTTTGGACAAAGTTTCCAATATAGAAGTTAGTTATAGTTGTAGAATTTAGTCAACAATGTTTTAATTTAGTTTCGGTTTTTCCTTATGTAGGAGACATTGAACTAGTCCACTTCTAAAAGTTATAGCGGAGCACAGTTATTTTACAAGATACGTAAGTACCAAAGACAAACACAAGAGTTAGAATGCATGCTTGAATAATTCTTGATTACATGAAATCTATTATGCTTGTTTTGAATCATGAATTTTTGTGCATGGAAAGTTTAGTAGAGGCATGTTTTTAAAGTATGATGGCATTCCATGTTAACTAGAAAGTTCAATTTTTATAAGCTTGAATTGAAATGTTATGATCAGTTTGATTTGGCCAATAGTTTATTGATCAGAGAAGGAAGTTATCTTTAATTTGGTTAGTTACTTAATCCACAAGAAAGGTAGTGTGAATTTTTATTCGCATAATTTAAAAGAAGTTTCGAGCAATTATTTTTAGACATGTTGCCACTCACAGTTTAATGTGTGGTCAAGAACAAAGTAAGTTATTAGCCCTTCACAGTTAATGTGTGGTACAGGAGGTTCAGTTTAATTAAAGGACACACATAAGTTTAATTTGGAATCACCTTCAGTTGAAGATAATTAAATTTGCTTACTTGACTGGATGCATGTCTTTGTGTGATGTTGCATGAGAGTCATAACATTGTTAAACCTGTTAAATCACGAAAAGGGTAAGAGAACTTGCATCAAAACTCTTGGAACGTATATACCTTGAGTATGAACAATGGGGGGAGTTGTATGGAAGAGTGATCTATGACTTATAATTGGAGTACAAGATGTTGTACTTTTTTCTAATTTTGTATGCGCTGGATATCCGTCACTTTATGTGACATAGTAATACCTTCTTGGAGTTGCTCCCAAGTTAGAGTCCAATAGGGCGATGATTTTTAAGGAGGAAACCCGTTCGATGCAGAATCCAAAATTTTAAATATAGTAATTAATTTAATTGAGTCCATGTACAAGTAAAAGGGTTGTCAAAGGTAAGTTGAGTGCATGTTTTATTTCTTATTGTTGTTGCATAGTCTTTAGTAGTTATGTACTCGGTTTTGCTGACTGTTTATTTTGTGTGCATGGCTTTGGCTTTGACTTGGCCCTACGATGACCCACATTTGGTGAGTAGTTGTCTAGTAAAAGAAAAGGTGCAGGTACAAGTGGGCATAAGCCATTTCATGATGGATGGAGTGAGAGCGATTGGTGAGTTTTGTAGCTTACTTTATTTTATTTGCTTATGAAGACTAACAGTTATTTTGGATATTTGGGTGTCTAAAGACTTTTAATATTAGTGTTGGCTTGCTTTATAAGGGCCATTAATGTGGTTCTGAAGTGTAATAAGTTTCAAGTTAATTTTTAATTCGAAATTGATTTGAAGTTAGATTTAAGTTGATTTGGTTTTAAGACTTCCGATGTAGTAGTTTGATAAATGCCTTAGCCTTCATCACGGTGGTGGTAATACTATGGTTTTTCCATATTTAGTAGTTTTAATAAATATAATTCTTAATAATTGAATATGTTTTCCGGAAAAATGAGAAGTAGGAAGTTAGGAAAATAACCCAGGGTGTTACAAGGAAGCTTCGGAGTAAGCGAGTTCTAGTGAAGTGGTGGCAAATCACCGTTATTTTATAAGGTACGTAAGTACTAAAGGATGGTTCATGGACTTAGTATCATGCTAGGACATGTATATGTTCATGCTATAGGTTGTTTACTAGCCAAGTATGCATTCATGTATGTTGAGAAGTTCCTTATATGTTTACATGTTTTACATGTGTTAGTAGTTTGTTGACTATATGACTACAAGTTTATTCCTCTTATGGAAATAGCATATTTTATTTAATTCATGTTGAGCATGAGTCCTTATGGACATATAATTATTCATGTTTTGCAAGAATTAAAGCATAGCAGAGTTATTTTCAAAGTTGAGCAACATTTTGCACATTTATAACATATTTAATTTGTGACAAGGTTCACGATTTCAAGTAAAGTATGAGCATTCATTGAATTTATAGCCACTCACAGTATAATGTGTGGTATAGAACGAAGTTTGATTAGCTCACAGTTTATGTGTGGAATAGTTAAAGAAGAAGGTTTAAAACAAGTGTTCACTAAAAGAGGTTACTTAAAAAGGAAGTCACATGTCTATGTGCAATATTGGTTATTTTGTTGTGTGTTGTTTGTTCACATTTTCAAGTAACCCGATAATTACGTAAATTGAAAGAGGATTCGCACCAAAACTCTTGGAACGTATATACCTTGAGTATGAATAATGGGGGGAGTTACTAGAGTGATGTTCTTTTATCTCCTAATTGGGGTACGGTACAAGACATTGTACTCTTAAATTTTATTATTAATGCGCTTGATATCCGTCACCTCGTGTGACATAGGTAATACCTTCTGCGAGTTGCTCCCTAACTGGTGCCCAATAGGGCGATTGTTTATAGGAAGAAACCCGTTCGATGCGAATTTCAAACTAAGTAAATAAATTAAATTGGTTTATTCTAACCAAGTGTTGTAAGTACATTGCAGGATTGGTAAGATACGTATTTATTGTTTTATGCCCTTGCTTAGGTTCATGCTAGTGTGTTGTATAGTCTTTTAGTGTTTATGTACTCAGCTTTGCTGATTACGTGCTTTTGTATGCATGACCTAATCTTTGATCTTGGCCCTCTGATGACCCATTTCGATGGTGAGTAGTAAGCCTTGAATAAAGAGAAAGCAACATGTTTAGGAGGGCATATGTCAATCATGCTGGGATTGAGTGCAGAGCGTTCTTGTCCTGCTTTCGTAGTAGGAGTTTTGTTAGTAACTTTG
Source organism: Suaeda aralocaspica (assembly GCA_016808085.1). Lineage (NCBI taxonomy): Eukaryota > Viridiplantae > Streptophyta > Magnoliopsida > Caryophyllales > Amaranthaceae > Suaeda > Suaeda aralocaspica. The sequence goes on from PYUH01000548.1 coordinate 571,796, forward strand.
GTTGTGGATGTTATCTCTTTTGATGTTGGAGGAACATTGTTTTACAAGTTTACTTTCATTTGGTTTTAAGGGCCGTTATGGTTCCGAAGTTGTAAGAGTTTTCATATGGTTTGACTTAATGTATTTGAAGTTGACTTTGAGTAGTTTTGAAATGATTTTTTATAGAGTGTCTTCCACTGTAGCAGCTTTGATAATTGCCTTAGCCGTTTCCACACGGTGGCGGTAATGTCCTGGGAGTTTCGGGTTTTTAGTAGATGCTAAGACAGGAAAACGGTTTTCGAAAAGGTACGGAATTTCCAGGGTGTTACAAAGTGGTTACCAGAGCTTAGTTTTCGAAATAAAACTGTTTTATTACGAGAAATAGGGTACCCAAAATGTTTCCTTATTAGGAAAGTGTTTTAAACGTTTTAAAGTTATTTTTTTTATGGTTTTGGAGTAATTAATTATTTATTTGTTTACTTTATTAATTACTTATTAGTTTTATAATTTCCTTTTTAGGAAAATTTTTCTGGAAGCAGTTTCTAATTTTAGAATTACTTTATATAAATGGTTTTCAAAAGTAAAAGTTTAATAAAATAAAATTTTCAAAAGGAAAAAGAGTTTTGTTTGTTCAATTGTGCAGGTACACGAGGAATTATGCTATGTACTATATGTTATTGCTTTAATCACATGTGGTGAGCTTGGGTAGGAAGTTTTTGGGCAGGTAGGATAGATTTTGTTTCTTCCTTCATGCATTTATTAAGTGCTTTAGTTGGTTGTTGTTATGTGGTTAGCTAAGTGTAGTAAAGATTGTTTGTTATCCACCGAATTTTTTTTTAGAATTGTTTGTTTTGAAGTTTGGAAGAGGGTTGTTTCTTAGACTCTAAGAGTTTTCTTTGGAAGGATGAAGGTCACTATGTCTAATAGAAAGGCTCAAATTGAGATAATAGAGGATAAAGATAATGATGCGTTGTTTCAATATGTTAAGTAATTGGTTTTACTGTTGTGATTAAGGATGTTCTTGAACAAAAGGTGTGGGACCAATTTAATGTAGTGTCAATTTTGTTTGCCTAGGTTTGATGACTTTTGTTTGAATCAAGGGATTTCTACTTATGGTAGGTGTAGAAATAAGCTAAGGATGGCCAATGATGTTGTGGTTAGAGGTGTTTGCAAAAGAACATTTACTTTAAGGAGGTTGCCTTTAAGAATTTTAATTTCATTTCTATTCCACCTCATTTCTATGATCCTAGTACTCATTGTGAGGCTAATATGGTTGAGGAAGAGTTGACTTCAAGTTTACAGGTCATGATTTAGGATAGTTCATGAGTCGAGATCGGGAATCTAGACCTTATTATTCTGGCCATATTGATGTGGTATTTGTTTATTTGTGAAAGGAGCTGAGCTTAGTTTAGATAAGGATGTTAATGATGATTCTGAGTTTACTTTAAAGAATACTTTTGTGTCTTCTGACAAGTATTATAGTGTTAGTACTTGAGAATTAAGTTGTTTCGAAAACTAAGGTTATCCTATTCGTTGACTATTCTGTCTTATGTTTTGGCTTCAAGGAGGTACGAAAAGCTTGGTTGTTTTCCTTAGTTGTACTGTCTTCTATAGTTAAGGATAAGTTAGCTAAATGCCATTGGAACCTTTTGTAAGTTCTTAGTGCGTCAATTTACTCTTTGAGTTTGAATAAAGCAGATGTTTCTTAAGATATTTTGTAGTTTCAAGTGGGGAAATTCAAGGGAATTTTTTTGATGTGTACTTTTTCTTTATGTATTGGTTGTGAAAGCAATCAAGAGAAGGTGAATCAAATCATTCTAGGGAAGTAAATAATTTCCTCAAGGGTGGACTTGAAAGTGTGTTAGTGCAAGTTCAAGTCTTTTTATCGTCTTAACAAATAGTTGGATCATAGCTTAATGAGTAAATCTTTCCTCTCTAGGACGAGGGACAATGTCTCAAAGAGATAATGACTTGCTTGATGAGGTTGTAAGACAGTTAGCTGTTGTAGCTCAACAGTGGCTGCAAGAGGATTATCCGTAGACGCTCACCAATTGCAACTTGCTAGGCAAGTGTTTGAGACGTTCGATGAGTTATATAGTAGAGCTGCATGCTTATACACCTTAGAGCAAGAGAAGAAGGAAATGTTAAATGAAAGTGACTCGAAGGAGAAAAGGAAGGGCCTTGGTGGGAACTCTAACCATCAACGCAATAGTAGTGGAGGTAAGAAGCCTCGTAGTGATAGCAACAATAGTTTCCAAGGTAACAGGGGAAACTTTGGGAAGTCTGTTAATGGAAACTGGAATAGAGCTCAAATGGCTAGTCAAGGAGGGCGTGTGTACTTTTACAAGAAGTGTCCTAACAATCACCCAAGAAAGGACTGTGCAGGGAACCCAGTGACTTGTTGGTTGTGTAATAAACTTGGGAACTGTGAGTATGAGTGCTTCTCTAAGAACAAGGGAAAGAAGAGACAAGGTTCTCAATTTAGAGGGAATTCAGCTGGGGGACAGCAAAAGGGTTTCCAAGGAAATATCGGAGGAAAGGTAACGCCTCAAGTCAGAAATAGGAATGGGAGTGGGAATGGAGGAGGAAAGACTAAGACCTCAAATACTGGAAAGTTGAATGTGATGGCTAGAAGTGAAGCTGATGCTAGTAAAAATGTAATTACTGGTACTTTTTCCATTCACTCTTTTTCCGTTAAAGTTTTGTTTGATTCTGGTGCAACATATTCTTTTGTATCCACTAAGATTCTAGAAAAGTTAGCTTATGTTGGGAAAAGTAGATACAATAGATATGTCATTAGTGTTACCTTAAGGACAAGAAGTGCAGTGCTCAAGGAGATTTCAGGATGTTCCTATTGAAATTGAGGGAGTGGAGTTTAAGGCTAACCTAATCGAGTTTGATTTAGGTGACTTAGAAGTGATCCTAGGGATGGATTGGTTGAGTAAGCATAAGGCTGAGATTTAATGTGAACCACAAAAGATCTCGTTAACGAATAAGGGCAAGAAGGTGAGCTATTGGAGGCCAGGAAGGCCAAAATGCAACAAAATAGTATCAGTAATGGGGTTTGATAGGTTTGTGAAGAGAGGTTTTTCTATTTACCTTTGTAGTGTGAGAGATGTGGATCATGTTGGGACTGCTAAGCCCGGGGATATTAAGGTAGTAAGGGACTTATAGACGTGTTTCCGGAAGAGATAATGGAGACGGCACCTAAACGAGAAATTGATTTTAGGCCTAGTGAGTTGAAAGAGCAGTTGCAGGAGTTGTTGGAAAAGAGTTACATTATCCCTAGTGCTTCACTTTGGGGAGCATCAGTACTGTTTGTAAAGAAGAAAGATGGGAGTTTGAGGTTGTGTATTGACTATAGGGAGTTGAATAAGGTGATGATAAAAAAAAGTACCCTTTACCGAGGATTGATGGCTTGTTCGATCAATTAAAAGGATCAACTGTGTTTTCAAAAATTTATTTGAGGTTAGGATACCACCAATTGGGAATTGCGAATGAGGACATATCGAAAATGGCTTTTCGTAAGAGACATGGTCACTATGAGTTTATTGTTATGCCTTTTGGGTTAGCCAATGCACTAGCAATCTTCATGGACTTAATGAATAGGATTTCTCCAACAGTTCTTCGATAAATTTGTGGTTGTTTTCATTGATGAAATTTTGGTGTACTCTAAGAGTAAACAAGAACGTGTGGAACATTTGAGTACAATTTTGATGACCTTAAGGGAGAATGAATTGTATGCTAAGTTCTCGAAATGTGAGTTTTGGTTAGAGAAAGTAGCATTCTTGGGACATATCATGTCAAAAGAGAGATTCGAAGTAGATCCAGCCAAGATCAAAGCAGTAAAGGAGTGACCTACACCTAAGACTGTAACGGATGTATGGAGTTTCTTAGGGTTAGCAGGTTATTTTAGGAGGTTTGTGAAGGATTTTTCGAGGATTACTAAACCAATGAAGTCATTAATGAGGAAAGACTTTAAGTTTGAGTGGAGTGATAAGTGTGAAGAGGCATTTCAGACCTTGAAAGAGCGTTTGACTACAGCTCTAGTGTTGACTTTTCTAGATGGAAGTGATTCTTATGATGTGTATAGTGATGCTTCTAAAAAAAGTTTGGGATGTGTGATAACATATGCTTCGAGGCAATTGAAACGATATGAGGTGAACTACCCTACTCACGATCTGGAGTTAGCAGCAATAGTGGTTGCTTTAAAAACATGGAGGCATTAATTGTATAGGGTAAAGAGTAGGATATACACAGATCCCAAGAGTTCAAAGTAATTTTTCACTCAAAAGGATTCAAACATGAGACAGAGAAGATGGCTTGAGCTGATCAAGAATTATGACCTAGATATCCAATACCATGAAGGGAAAGCCTATGTGGTAGCAGATGCTTTAAGCCGTAAAACGAAGCATGGAGTGAATACCTTGGTGGTTGCTAATGAGTTATGTAAAGATAAAGAAAGTTGAACTTAGAAATAGTGAAGGAGGGAGAGTTAGAAGGAATGCTTAATACTTTGAGTATCCAACTAACAATGTTCGAAGAGATTCGCAAAAATCAAGTTAGGGATGTCAAGCTAGACAATATACGGGCAAAAATTGAGCAAGGAAAGGCTGAGGACATCAAAATTCACAAACATGGGAGCATAAGGTATAAGTGTAGGTGGTGTGTACCTCAAAATTTTGAGGAAATGAAAAGAAAAATTATAAAAAAGGGCAGAATATGCCATATTCGGCTAACCCAGGAGGTGACAAGTTGCACAAAGATTTGAAAAAGGTGTAATGGTGGCCTAAGATGAAAAGATAAGTTGTGGAGTTTGTAAGAAAATGTCTTCCGTACCATAAGGTGAAGTTTGAACATAGGATACCACAAGGTGAAAGACCACTCGAGATTCCAGGATGGAAATAGGATTGCTTCTCAATGAATTTCGTGACTTGGTAATGGTAATGTCTGGGTCGTTGTGGATAGGTTTACTAAATCTACAGTCTCTATACCAATTAAGGAGATTTGGAGTATGGAGCAACTTGCAAAACTTACATTGAACATGTTGTGAGACTTCAAGGGGTTCTTAGGGATATCGTTTCAGATAGGGGTTTTAGGTTTCTTTCGAACTTCTGGAAAATCGTGTAGGAGAGTATTGGTACGACATTGAAGATGAGTATTGCTTTCCATTCAGCGACTGATGGACAGATAAGAAGACGATCTAAATCATGGAAGAAATGTTATGGGCTTTTGTGATAGGATGTCCAAAGAAGTTGGGAAGATAGCTTGAATTTGATAGAATTTTTCCTACAACAGTAGTTACCATGCTAGTATTGGCGTAGCACCTTTCGAGGCGTTGTATAAAGGAAAGTGTAGAAGTCCCTTATGTGGGAATGCCAAAAGTTAGACCATGGTCTTAGGACCGCAATTGATGGAGGATACAGCCAAGCAAATGAGGCAAATACAAATTAAGATTCAAGCTGCGCAAGATAGGCAGAAGACCTAGGCGAATCGGAAACATAGGGAGGTAAACTTTGAGCTTGGTGATAAAGTTCTTTTGAAGGTGTTACCAATGAAAGGAGTAATGAGATTTGAAAAGAAAGGGAAGCTTAGTCCATAGTACATTGGACCATGGGAGATTCTAGAAAGGATTGAGAAGGTAGCTTACAAGCTAGCATTGCCCATGCAATTGAGAATTGTGCAAAATGGTTCTCATATGCCACAAATAAAAGAAGTATATGTCTTACAACCAGAGGCAATTGAGTTAGATTAAAGCCTCACTTATGAGGAAAGACCTAAGGAAGTTCGTGATAGCAAGACGTGTCAAACGCGAAGAAAGGTATAAAATAGTAAAAGCATTCTATCCAAACAACGGAACTGCTTGGGAAGCAAAATTTGAGATGGGGAAAAAGTATCCAGAGCTATTTGAGGTTTAGTTGAGCTACGGGGACGTAACTCTTTTTCTTTAAGGGGGGTAGAGTGCGATAGAATTTCGCACCTTTTCCCTAAAAGTTAGCAAGTCTATGCAAGTTTAGCATGTTTTCTTCTCAAGTTAGTAATTAAAATATGAAAAGAGTCCAAAGTTTTCAGCAGCGAAAAGGAAAAGTTTAGGAAAGATTTTGAAAAATGCACTTAAAGTGCCATAACTAAGTCAATATCCATGCATAATATTACCCAAAGTTTCGGGACGCAACTTCTTTTAAGAGGGGTCGACTGTAATACCCCGTATTTTTGAGGAATTTTTACGTATTAAATACGTATTTATAAAGTATATTTTAAGTATTTTATTATTTAAATAAATAAGGTTTAATAATTTTTTAAATGAATTAAATATTTGAACAAAGGTTTATAAATAATTTCAATAAATTTTGGAAAGTTTTATAAGAGTTTTAAATTATTTTAAAGTGTTCGGGAATTTATTAAAGGGTTTTCGGAGTTTTAAAAATAATGGGTTAGTAATGGGTATTTTATATTATATTAAAATAAGCCAAATTCTACTCTAAGCCATAAAGCCCATTTAAAAACCTAAACTAATCATAAAATTCTGGTTAGTGGCCCTATAAATAGCCTTAAACACCCAAAAATCATACCTTTAATCTCTCTCTAAAATCCTAATGCAAAACACAAAACAAAAAAAACAAAAAATTGGGGTGTTATGTTTTCCGGTGAAAAAGAAAAAAAACTTTGTGATGTCGCCGGAGCCCCGTCTTCTTCGCCGGAGCACCGCCTGGTCGCCGCCGCCTACCGTCGTCCGCCGGCCACCCTCACCGGCCTTGCTCCTCGCCCTTGTTTCGGTAATTTTCCAACCTAATATTAAAAAAAAAAATCTTCTTTCTTTTTTTTTTTAATTTTGCAAATTCATGTTTATATTTGTGATTAATCATGTTTTTATAAGTTTCAATCATGTTTTATGAAGTTATGACTTGTTTTAAAGTATGAATTAATTTGTTGTTCATGAAATTTTAGATTAGGGTTTATAATTAACGAAATTCTTGATTTTTATGAGTTTTAATGAATTAAACTTCAATATTATGATCATGAATTGTTGTTGGGTGAATTTATGATGATTTTATGAAGTTTAGATTGATTTTTAAAGGCTTACACCAAGTAAGAAGTGCAGAACAATTAGTTCATAAGGACCACCATTGTATAACCACTCATCAACCGATGCAGCTAAACATAAAATAAATTGTTGTCCAAATTTTGAAATCTTGAAATTCAATAGAAAAATAAATATTATGAACATGTTTTGGCTTATCAAAAATTATTCTCAAGCATAGGTTGGTTTTATAATGATGTTAATAGATTGCAAAAGAGTTTCATGATGAATTTATGATGTTTTTGTGAGTTTTCCATGTGTTTAAAGTTAACTCATAAATCTAAAATTTTATAAAAGCAAGTTAAAATAAGTTTTAAGTGTTCATATTATGCTAGTATGATCACATGTTGATTCTATAACATTACATATGATTTTTAGTATGTTTCATGAAGTTTAAAAGTGATTTTAAGCAAGTTTTACTTGCTGTCGAGATTTTATAAACTGAATAATTAGGGTTTTAAAGTATGTAATTAGCATGAATTGATCATATAAGTTAAGTATTACATTGTATAATTGATTTTTGTTGTTTTTAAGGTTTTTCATGGAGTTTTGATTATTCTAGATTGCTGTCCACTTTTTTAAAGTGACATAAAATAAATGTTTAGGTTTTATAAAGCTTAAACAAGTTTCTGAAAATTAAGTAAGGTGGTAATAATAAATGTAAAGGTGTTTTAAAGTGTTTTTAAGCATCTAAGTATGCTGAAAATTTATTCTAAGTGCGAATAAAGGATGTTTTAAGAAGGATATATTATGGGTAATGCATGGTATTGTTAGTGGTGTCTTATAGGTCATTATGTGACGTTTTTGAGACGTTTTAAAGGTTGTTTAAGTTGCTGGAAAATTTTGTAAACGAGGGTTTTAATTAGTTTAAGCCTTTGTTAATGTAAGAAGCTTCGGAGTAAGCGAGTTCTAGTGAACTGGTGGCAAATCACCGTTATTTTACAAGGTACGTAAGTACTAAAGGATGAATCATGGACGTAGTATCATGCTACGACATATATGTTCATGTTAGAGGTTGCTTAGTAGCCAAGTATGCTTTCATGCATGTTGAGAAGTTCCTTTTATGTTTACATGTTTTAAATGTGTTAGTAGTTTGTTGACTATATCACTACAAGTTTATTCCTCTTATGGAAATAGTATATTTTATTTAATTCATGTTGAACATGAGTCCTTATGGACATATAAGTAGTCATATTTTGAAAGAATTAAAGCATAGCAGAGTTATTTTCAAAGTTGGGCAACATTTTGCATATTTAATATGTGACAAGGTTCACGATTTCAAGTAAAGTATGAGCATTCATTTTACTTATAGCCACTCACAGTATAATGTGTGGTGTAGAAGGAAGTTTGTTCCACTCACATTTTATGTGTGGAATAGTTAAAGAAAAAGGTTCAAAACAAGTGTTCACTAAAAGAGGTTGCTTAAAAGGGAAGTTACATGTCTATGTGCAATATTGGTTATTTTGTTGTGTGTTGTTTGTTCACATTTTCAAGTATCCTGATAATTCCATAAAGTGAAAGAGGATTCACACCAAAAATCTTGGAACGTATATACCATGAGTATAAACAATGGGGGAGTTACTAGACTGATGTTCTTTTATCTCCTAATTGGGGTACAAGACGTTGTACTCTTTATTTTTAGTATTAATGCGCTGGATATCCATCACCTCATGTGACATAGGCAATACCTTTTGGGAGTTTCTCCCCAACTGGTGCCCAATAGAAGATTGTTTATAGGAGGAAACCCGTTCGATGTGAATTCCAAATTAAGTAAATAAATTAAATTGGTTTATTCTAACTAAGTGTTGCAGGTACATTACAGGAATGATAAGATACATGTTTATTGATTTATGCCCTTGCCTAGGTTCATGCTAGTGTGTTGTATAGTCTTTTAGTGTTTATGTACTCAGCTTTGCTGATTACGTGCTTTTGTGTGCATGGCCTAATCTTTGATCTTCGCCCTATGATGACCCATTTTGATGGCGAGTAGTAAGACTTGAATAAAGAGAAAGCAACAGGTTCAGGAGGGCATATGTCAATCATGCTGGGATTGAGTGCAGAGCGTTCTTGTCCTGCTTTCGTAGTAGTAGTTTTGTTAGTAACTTTGGTTGTGGATGTTATCTCTTTTGATGTTGGAGTAACATTGTTTTACAAGTTTACTTTCATTTGGTTTTAAGGGCCGTTATGGTTCCGAAGTTGTAAGAGTTTTCAAATGGTTTGACTTAATGTTTTTGAAGTTGACTTTGAGTAGTTTTGAAATGCTTTTTTAAAGAGTGTCTTCCATTGTAGCAGCTTTGATAATTGCCTTAGCCGTTTCCACACGGTGGCGGTAATATTCTAGGAGTTTTGGGTTTTTAGTAGATACTAGAACAGGAAACCGGTTTTAGAAAAGGTACGGAATTTCCAGGGTGTTACAACGTGAGCCCCCAAAGCCCCGGGTCCATAGTTTGGCGACTTCACTGAGGATATTCCTTTATTTTTAAAGGAGAGTGGACGAAACTCGAAAAGTCTCGTAACTTCATAGTTATAATATAGAATTCTACTTGCTAGGCACAAATGCATGCAACTTCCACGTCAGGGTCTTGCTTTAGGGTACAAGTCTGTTAAATTATGTTATATACTTGAGACACCCCCGGAGGACCGATATTAAGGACGGTTCGGTGACCTACCTAGGCCGTTCCTTAGTTAAAGCGCATCCCAATCATGATGCGTAAATCATATGACCTATTTGGTTCATAATGGATGTCCCACTTGGATCACCACTAAGTTGTGGTGTGGATAGTTGGACACACCCTAGTCATGATACGCCCTTGACTCCCTAAGCCTTACTTCTAGTCGACTCTTAGAACCTTGGACTAGGATTGTTGGACTTGATCTCATGCATAGGTGTGCTCTTACGTCCGATGTGCTATATGATCTGATGTTCCATATAAATGTTGTTTGCGGGAATCTAGTCTTCTCATAGCCTTTTCACCTGGAGAGTCGCATGTAGACCATAATTTTTTGTCATGTTGACTAAAAGTTCATATAGACCCCCCATAGGTTGTATAGCATTCATTTTGTAAAAAGTAACTTCATCTTCCCTCAATAATAAAATAAAATAAAAAAGAATTAGGGGATATGAAATACTATGCATCATACATTCATGTAGAGCTAGGAAGCAACCATGATAGGCCTTGCATGTGTCCTAAGAGTCAAGTCATTGAAACAAGTGAAAACAAACATTCCAAAATATAAACATCGCTGGATAGGTCATGCACGAACCAAATCAACGACTCCTCTTTGGACTAGAGAACAACACACAAGACTAGTTCGAAAAGACATCCCAACTCACGATGAAGCGAATACAATGCAATTCAATCCAACAATGAGCGACCAAGAATCTCCCGTCACGATGCATGAATTGGAAGAGCCTTAGCCCAAATAACACAAGCCTTGGGAGAGATAAAAGTTGAGGTTAACGATCTCAAAAACAAAACACCGTGCAAGGCATAGATAAGGTGGCTATGAGGGTCACCGACCAAGACTCTTACTTGGATCCTCCTAATCTCGATCAAAATTTGATCGATATCTTGCCGAAAAAAATCTCCATTGCAGAACTTCCCAAATTTAAGGGTACCGACAACCCGAAGTACTTCTTGAGAGGCTTCAAATTCTACATGGATATGAAGAAGATCAACCCAAGGCTCTACCCAAGGATCTTCGCTATGACTCTTGAGCCAATATGTCAGAAATTGTTCTTTCCAGTTCCCGATAAGGATACATCAACTTGTGAGGACATAACTCACGCATTCATTATTCGCTATAAAAAAATACTCAAGCTACCAGCTCTCAAAGGGGGCTTGAAATTCTCAAACAAGGAGAAAAGGAAGGGTTCACCTCCTACCTATCCCGTTGGAGGGAAGTCGCGGCACAAATGGTAATTACCCCACTAGAAAAGGATCAAGTCAAGATATTCATTGCTAACTTGCTTTCGAAATAAAAAAATCATCTTAAGTATTTGGGCGTTATTACTTTCGAACAAGTCTACCACATTGGGATCGAAATTGAAGACGATCTTAACAAGGAAAGTGGAAAAGGAAGATGGGCTAGTAATCCCAGGACCAATCAATCAAAAGCAGCATCCACCTCGAACAACATTAATGTCGTTGAAGAGACTAGAGATCCTTTTCGTTGCCGATGCGAGTACAATCCCTTGGGTATGACCTATACTCAAGCGTTTGAAAGGCTCCAATCAAAAGACAAAATAAGTCTAGTATGGCCCACTCCGGATCCTACTTCTTAAAAGAGGTCACTACGGTAGGATGCCAACAAATACTGTAAGTACCATCAAGGTAGGGGTCACACCACCAAAGAATGCTGGACTCTCAAGAACCTTCTACAGGACACGGTCGAAAACGGAAGGCTCCCTATTTCACCCGGAGGAAAGAAGCTCAATATTCAAACCAACCCTCTAGCAATCTTCACGATCGAGGAAGAGAACTTCTTCCTCAATCCCATCAACATGGTCGAAAAAGATGAACTATCTTTCGACCCACTCAACTTGATCACTCCTGTGGTATAACCTACCCCACAAGCAATCACCTTGCCATCCCTCCTAGAAGTCAATGCAGTATGGGTTAGTGACAACGAAGATGTCTATACTGGAGATGGAATACAACCCACCTACCACACTCTCCTCGAAGAAGATGATGGTATCACTGATGTTCTTAGGCCCTTGTCACCTCTTAAAGACAATAAGGTTCAAGTCCTCACTCGAACAGGACGCCTTAACACTACACAAAATCAAAACAACACTCAAGCTACTCCACCACCTCCTCCACCTGAAGAGGAAAATGTGGATATCAAGCAACTAAAAGAACCAAGGCCGATGTGAGCGTATGGAAACTACTAGTCCAGACAATTTGTTCAATCTCATTATCCACGAGCAACACAAGCCATCAAGCTCCTTTTCTGATGAGGATCTCCCAACCGAAGAAATAAGTAATAACAAAGCTCTCTACATCATTGTCATAAGTAAGAAACTCAGCATACCAATACTTTGATTGACAATGGCTCGGCTATCAATGTGTGCCCTTTGAGAACCACTCGAAAGCTAGTGATACCACAAAAATAATTCTGCGCTAGCAATCAAGCCATTTGTGCCTACAACAACACAAGAAGGGACACCATGCGGGTTATATGGCTCAACTTACTCATAGGACCCATCGAGAAGAAGGTGAAGTTCCATGCATGGACATCAAGACTAGCTTCAATCTTCTCCTAGGAAGACCTTGGCTCCAGGAACTAGGGGCAGTCCCATCTACTCTACATCAAAAGTTCAAGTTCATGCTAGAGGGGAACGTGATTACCATTGACGCATCTTCGATGAAGATCAAAGCCACCGATCAACCCATTATCAACATCGAACATGATGATCACGATGAAGATTTGTGGGGATTCTCCCTTGCTAAATCAACCTTGAAAATAAGGCCGCTCCAAGCACTAAAATGAAATCCGAACCGGATGATCTCGATGCACAAGGGCATGGGTTGCTCTTCGTTTTAGAACGTGCTCCACCATCCGAACAAGAGGTGCTCATGGCTATGAATACCGAAGTTTTTGATCCAATCGAGCTCATCACTCTTGCGAGGAAAATGGTTAGAGGATGGCACAAGACTGTCATGATCACTAAGCCAGAGGAAAGATCATGGACTTCACAATATGAGAAGGCCCAATGTTCAACGAGTCTGAATCCGAGTCTGAGTCCAATGCTATTAAGTAATCTAGTACTAAGAATTCCGTAGTTACTGACTTGTCAAGGAGTCAGTCTCTCCTTTAGATTCTGTTACTAGGGCCAACTTCGATGTCATAATTAACAAGCTTAATAATATAACTTCTCTAGCTTACTCCTCGTCTTCTTCCTCTTATTCCCCTTCCCCGTTATATGATTGCTCCGTTTCACAAACTGAAAATCTAAATGATGGTGAAATAATAAAGTTGTAGAGGAACATGAAAGCAAAACTCCAATAACCGAGGAAATCGAAAAAATCAACATCTTCGACGATGACACTCCAAGGGAATTACAGATTGATCTCATGCTTAATCCTCAAGAAAGGGAAGAGATTATAGCAACACTCACATAATTGAAGGATATTTTCGCATGGTCCTATGAAGATATGTCAAGATTGATCCAGAAGCAGCTAAGCACACCATCCCTCTGAACCAGGGGTCCAAACCCGTCAAGTAAAAGCTTGGAAGGATGAAACCAGAAGTTCAATGGAAGATCTGAGAAGAGGTAACTAAGCAACTCAAGGCATGATTTATCAAGGTGGTTCAATATGTTGATTTGATCGCCAACATTGTCCTGGTACTAAAGAAAGATGGAAGAGTAAGGATTTGTATGGACTTTCGGGACCTGAACAAGGCCAGTCCAAAGGATAATTTTTCATTGCCATACATCGATGTGCTAGTCGATAATACAACCAACCATACCTAATTCTCCTTCATGGATGGTTACGCCGGCTACAACCAGATTAAGATGGATGAAAAAGACATGGAAAAGACAAGTATCACTACTCCATAGGGGTTATACTGTTACAGGGTCATGCCATTTGGTCTAAAGAATGCCGGGGCTACATACCAACGCGCCGCAACTACGCTGCTTCACGATATGATACACAAGGGAGTAGAAGTATACGAGGACGACATGATAGTGAAAACCAAGGACAGGAGTGAACATACCCTTGCCTTGACAAAGTTCTTCGAAAAACTCCATAGATTTAACATGAGACTCAATCCTAAATAATGCGCCTTCGGAGTCACTTTCGAAAAGCTTCTAGGTCACGTGGTTAGTGTTAGAGGCATTGAGATCGGTCCCACTAAAAGCAAAGCCATCATGTCCTTGAAACCACCAAAGTCCGAAAAAGAAATTCTGGGGTTCTTGGGAAGGCTTCAGTACATAAGTAGATTCATTGCTAAACTCACCATGGTATGCAAACTCATGTTCAGGAAGCTAAAGAAAGTGCTCCAAAAGAATGGGACAATGACTGCCAACAAGCCTTTGACAAAATCAAAGAATATCTCATGAACCCACCCGTTGTTGAGTTCCTAGCTTTTGTTTTGAATGATGACAAACTACATTGAACTATTATATTACATGCAAGGTTCTGTTTGCATGTGCAGGTACGAAAAAAAAAAGTTCAATGATGACAAGATAAAGCTCAAGAAGCCAAATCTTGAAGTTTGCATGAAGACCAAGCTCATAGAGTCAAACACTTAGGTCTTAGATGCAATGTAAGTGGTATGAAGGTTTACAGATGCACTATCAAGATTGAGATTATAGAGATGTACTAATTATGGATGACAAGGAACTTAAGTTACTTGGCATGCATAATACCTAATGAAGGTAGTGCAGTTTCTCAACTTGAATATGCAAGGGTTATAGGATGCTTAATGTATGCAATGACAAGTAAAAGGCCGGATATCGCCTTTGCGGTTGGTCAATTAAGTAGGTTTACTCATAATCCTAGCATGGAACATTGGCAAGCTATTCGTCGTGTATTGAAGTACTTGAAGAAAACCATAGATTTTGGTTTGTCTTACAAGGGTCATCCTTCGGTTGTAGAAGGATTTTCTGATGCAAGTTGGATCTCCAATAGAGATCATTCTTCCACTAGTGGATGGGTATTTCTATTTGGGGAGGTGCAATATCTTGGGCTTCCAAGAAACAAAGTTGCATAGCGGACTCTATTATGTCATCGGAGTTCATAGCATTGCATTCCGCCGGTAAAGAGGCAGAATGGTTGAGAAATCTCATGTATGAGATTCCTTTGATTCCAAAGCCGATTTCTCCTATTGTAATTCATTGTGATAGTAGTGCAACTTTGGCAAGAACATATAGTCAAACATATAACGGTAAGTCTAGACACATTGGTGTTAGACATAGTTATATAAGAGGACTTATCAAAGATAGTGTGATCACAATAGGCTATGTGCATACTAATTTCAATCTAGCGGATTGCTTCAGAAAAGCACTAGTTAGAGAGAAAGTTGAAAGGATGGCAATCGGTATAGGATTGGAGCCCTTAGTTAATCACAAGTGAAAGAAACTTAACTTGATTCCAATATAACATTGAGACTCAAGTTCAATAAGTTTAATTCTTTTACATTGATGATTGGGAACTTGTTTATTCATCCAAGGTAAAGTTCCGGACTGTGATGTTAAAGGAGGTTGTTTATCTTAATAGATCTTGACATTGTGCTTTGTCACAGGAGCATGTTAAGAGATCTACCTATGTAAATGCGAAGTTTGGCCGCTTCAAGAAGCTAAGGGGCGTAGCTTTGATGCATTTATGAATAGATACGGGACACATGGCTAAAGTGTCAAGTTATTAATGAAGAACAAGTAATTTATCTTGTGTGTATGATATCTTCAAGTTTCCCATTATGTATTAAATTGGTTCAATTGTTTTACAACACCATGAGATACGGATTCTTGGAATGTGTATTATACTAGGTGAAAGTTCAAGTCCTTGTACACTTTCATTGATGCGTAAGATTGTATATGTGTTGATGATGATAATGATATTTTCATAATTTATATACTCTAAATGGGGGAGAAATGTTGAATGATTTAGAGTATATGTATGATACATCCAAGTTTGATCTTTGATAATTTACATGGCAAAGGTGAGTTAAGTTGTCAAAGAAAAGTATAGCAAGCAAGTAGCAAGTCGCGGCTCGCGACCAAAGAGTCGCACCTCGCGACAAAGGAGCAAACAACCCCACGATCCAGAAGCAAATCGCGCCCCGCGACGATTTGGTCGTGCCTCGCGACCCGCGACGGCAGCCTCGCGGCCCGTGATAGTGGGAGCGTGTGGCAGTTTTGTTTGGGCATTTATCCCTTGCTTCAACGGTTGTTTTCTTCTTGTGTCCCTTCATGCTTTATAACATATATGATATATATATATATGTGTTGGATGGCAGAGAAAGGAAGTTACATCCTATTATTCTCTCATAATCAAAGTTTCAAGAGATTAGTTTTCTCTAAAGTTCATCATCATTTTCACATTATTCAACTTTCTAGTTATATACTTGTTCTCCATTGTTCTTTGTTGATTAGAGCATCATCAAAGAAGTTATTCTTCGTTGTATCTCAAAAACTTATTTCATGAAACCCATGCTCTTGTGATAGAGGTGGAATATAGTTTTTAGGAAAGTGAGTACACGGCTCGAAGGTTCTCTATTCGTTGTTATTTTGTGTTTTCAAGAGCAATTTCCCTAACACTTTAAACCATTATCCCTCTAAAACATATAATTACTTTATGGCCCCTATATTCAACTCCTCGTCTTTTTCTCCCTGTTCCTTTTTGTATTCTTTTTAATTTTATGTTTTTGCCAGCACTCCCTTCTCCTTTGGTTTATTATCAATTTATCATCTCCATAACAATTTTTTTTGTTGCAAATTAATTTTTTTTCAATCACCAAGATACCATTAATTATCTCACCAAACTGATAAAAATCGAACCTTCAACAAAAACCCACGTTTCAAAAATCAACAAATACTCCATGACCCCAAAATAAACAAGATACCCAAAAACAATGGAAAAGGACTGGTAAGAAGAAAGTGTATGTTTTGAGTTTGATGAGTTCAATAACAGTTAACAATGGCAATGACCATTGTTGTTTTGTTATTGACTTAAATCAGTATATTTTGGCAAAGTAAGGATTTAAATCAATATTTTTTTAGCTTGATGATTATTAGTGGGTAATAGAGGGATAGATTCTTCTAGCTAATTTAGAGTCTTTGCCTATTATTATTATTATTTTTTTTTTTGTATTTTTAGATTAAGAATATAATTGCTTCGAAGTTGTGGGCTGGCGAATTAACAGAGGCTAGACCATTGTGTACGAGAGGATTGGAAACTGTTGGAAATTATTTTACGATATATTTACTAATTTAAAATTTACTTAACAAAAATCTAAATTGTTATTTTCCGATATCGTAGGAACAACTTCCCACATCTCAGTTTCATGACCGAAATAGCCATTTAAATTGTTATGGGATAGTGGATTAGTGGGCAATATTGGAGCATAATCTTTTCCTAAATAACTAATTCTCATTATAACGTATACTTACTCTTCTATAAATATGTTTTATCTCTTTCCTGTAATCACAATTTTTTCATTCTTCTATAATTATTCTACTACCACTTTTCTTCTATTATTCTAATTGCTTAATATACTACCTAAAGCTAGTACTAGTATAGTTGTTTTCTGCATGTATTTCTTCAAATACTTTTGAGCTTTGATGTTCATCGGTTCAGGGATCCTTTGCTGCACACGATTGATCCAACGGGTTGTCGTATCTTGGGAGAGGATGGCATCAAGGCAATGAACCAGTGCAGTGGGGCATTTTCTCTCTCAGGATAGTGCATTAGTAGGACCAAGGCTATTTCTATCTCATTCTCTTCCTGTTAGTTTTACCTTGTGTTACTTATTGAACTATAAAAGCGTTGATTGTTGTTTGGGCCAGGTCCAGATCTTGGGCCCAATATAAGGAAATTACCATTTTACCCCTAACAGGGCAATACAAAGGAAATTACTATTTCACCCCTAACAGGGACAAAAGATCCTCACAGACACTCCCTTCGGAGGGATGTCAGATTATGACACTTGTCATAATCCCAATAGCCTGACAACTGTACTTTCGTACTATAAATATGGTACGCTTTTCTGATATTTCTGACAAATTCCCTAAAAATTCGGATCGATTCTTCCAGCTTACTGACTTAAGCATCGGAGGGGCATTCCCGGGAAAAACCCCCCGGGTTAGTCATCCTCTGTCTGTTTTGCAGGTCAGATTTAGTTCTCAAGAAACGTTCGCAGGTCCAGTTCAGACAAAAGTTTCACCAGGAACAGATTGGCGCCATCTGAGGGGATCCGTTTAAACAAGTCATGACTACCTCAAGAAGACAATACGCAGCTAGACGTCAGGGAGCTCAACTTTCGGGGCACACTGCTGGGGACGCCCAGGTTGACAACAACCATGATCCTCGGGAGCATTCCCTTGGGCAGGATGTGGAAGTTGCTCAGCCCCCCCAACAGGATGTTGTCACTCGAGCTGAGCTGACAGCCATCATGCAACAGATGACTCAGACTTTCCAGGAGAGTCTTCAACAGTTCGCCAAGAACTTACAAGCCCAGCCTTCTGGAAGCCGAGCATATGCCCCTGAGCAACGTCGAGCTCCTACACATCCCTCTCGGAAAGATGTGGAGGGGTCTCGGACCAAGGGCAAGCAAGCTCAACCTGAGCGTAGGTCTACCCTCGCTCCCGGACAACCTGGTTATTCTGATCAGAGCTGGGTAAAGGAGATAAAGAAGTTTGAAGCTGAAAAAGGGCAGAAGGCTCGTGATAAATCCAGAACCATTGAAGATGCCAGGGATCTTATTAAGGCTCGTCAGGAGCTTAGGCGTCAAACTGACGCGAGGGAAATCATCAAAGACCTCCGGGTCAGAAATTCTGATGCTCGAACTATCCTCAATGAGAAACGCCGAGCTCGCGAGGAGGCTGAGGAGGAGGTTGTGGGACCTAACCGGACTCACAGACCCCAGGACCGTCCTCACCGCCTATCAGAACCATCTGCTAAGGATTCAACTAGAGACCGAGAGCGTAGCCCTCGCCGGGCGCATCGTTCCCTCGGACTCCAGGCGAATGAGAAACCTTACCGGTTTCATGAAGATTTTGAGGAAGAAGGTCGTGATCGTCGTCAAGGTGTCCTCACCTACAAGACTCCCTTCAGCAAGGAGATTATGGACACTGTGGACCCAAAGAAGGTAAAGGTGCCACCCATCGAGCATTTTAATGGCACCACCGATCCCTTTGATCACATGGCCGCCTACAAAGCTCAAATGGCTGTCCAAACAGGATGTGAAGCATCCTGGTGCAAGTTCTTCCCCACCACCCTCAAGGGGATGGCACTCAACTGGTTCATTGAGTTGCCATCAGGAGTAATATCGGATTTCTCCACCCTCGAGCTGCTGTTCAACCAACACTTTGTTGCAGCAAAGAGGCACAAAAAGACAAGCATACAACTTATGGCTTGCAAACAGAGGGAGAATGAGACCCTCAGCGAATACATTAAACGCTTCAACGCCGAGTCGTTAGAAATATCTAACCTCGAGGATTAGTAGCATTCGCGGCGTTGATGTCTGGGCTCAAACGAAGTCGTTTTCGCTTCGATTTACTTCATGATGAAGTCAGCACATTCACCGAGGCAATGGCTCGGGCAAAAAGATACATTAATGCGGCTGACATCAATCACCCGATGGACACACATCCATCGGGCAAAGACGGAAAGAGGAAGATGGAATCCTTCTCTCGAGACAAGGGTAAAATGCCTCGGGAATCTGATGATGGCAATGACCCTCGGTTCAACAAGAATCGTCAGGAAATTTATATGAACATTAAGGACGTCATCCCTCTTCCAAAGCCGAACCCCGTCAAGACTTCCCAATGGAGGAGAAATAAAAACTTGTGGTGTGATTACCACAAGGAATGTGGGCATACCACCCGAGACTGTCGGGAGCTGAAAAAGCACTTGAATAAAGTGGCTGATGAGGGAAAGATTGACCAATACCTCAAGACAAGCTCAGATACCAGAAGGCCACAACATAACCGAGCAAACAGTGGAGAGACATTTGGGGAAGTAAATGTCATCGACGGGGGTTTCGCCTCAGGGGGAACGAGCAACCATGCCCGAAAGGGACACCTAAGCTCCCTCACCCATCAAGTGCTGAAGGTGGGGACAGCTGATAGGCCAACCTGTCCGACGATGACTTTCGATGATTCCATTGTCCACCCGGTTCAAGTACCTCATGATGACCCGCTTGTCGTCGAAGTAAAGATTGCTATTGCCAATGTAAAGCGGGTCCTGATCAACAGTGGTAGTTCAGCTGATATCATCACATTGGATTGTCTGCAAAAACTTAATATCTCACAGACAGACGTCCAGCCCTTGGGACGCCCCCTCATCGGTTTCGGTGGAAAGTCTACCTATCCGGTAGGCACAATAAGGCTGCCCACCAGAATCGGTGAGAAGGGGCGCGGGCGGAATTTGATGATCAACTACGTGGTAGTCGACGTCCCTCTACCATATAATGTAATCTTTGGTAGGCCAACTCTTAACCAGATAAAGGCAGCAATTTCAACCTACCAATTATTATTTCAATTTGAAACTGATACCGGTGCCGTCGGGAAACTCTATGGGAACCAACGCACCGGCAGGGAATGCTATGTAAATAGTTTCAAGTTGAATGCCGAAGCCCCAAGCAATATGAAGAAGCGAAAGACACCTCCCTCAGAAACAGAAAAAACCGGGATGGAAATGTATCTAACTGAGAATGTCAAGAGCTATCCTCGGCCTCAGCCTGCTGAGGGATATGCCGAAATCCAGATCGGTGATTTACCTGAGGAGGTAGTTCGCATTGGGGAGGCCTTGGATGATGGGGTCAAGGGTGATCTCATCGATGTATTAAAAGCTCATAGGGACGTGTTTGCATACTCAGCCAACGAGATGCCCGGGATTGACCCTACCATCATGCAACACCACCTGCACATTAAAACTGGCTACAAGCCTGTCAAGCAGAAGTTGAGGCATCAAGGTCCAGAGAGGATAGCCGCAGCAGCTAGTGAAGTCCAAAAGCTCCTCGAGGCTGGATTCATAAGGGAGTGTAAGTACACAGATTGGCTGGCGAATGTTGTCCTCTTCAAAAAGCCAAATGGAACATGGAGGATGTGTGTGGACTTCAGTGACCTCAATAAAGCCTGCCCAAAGGACGACTATCCTCTGCCGAAGATTGACAGGCTGGTGGACTCTACGGCAGGGCATGCATTGTTCAGTTTCATGGACGCCAATGCCGGATATCATCAGATTCCTATGGCTCGGGCAGACCAACCTCACACTGCCTTCATTACTAGCCAGGGTATCTATTGCTATCAGGTAATGCCCTTTGGATTGAAAAACGCCGGGGCAACATATCAGCGTCTGGTAAATAAGGTTTTTGAAAACCAAATCGGGAAGAATGTGGAAGTGTATGTGGATGACATGATCGTCAAAAGCAAGAAGATAGAGGACCATGTGGCTGACCTAACCGAGGCCCTACAAACCCTTCGAAAATACAATATGAAGCTCAACCCCAAAAAATGTGTTTTTGGAGTAAAAGGAGGAAAGTGCCTCGGGTTTTTGGTGGATGAGAGGGGAATAGAAGCCAACCCTGACAAAATTCAGGCCATTCTAAACATGCAATCTCCTCGGTCTGTGAAGGAGGTACAAAGACTCACAGGGTGCCTGGCAGCCCTCGGGAGGTTTTTATCACGTTCAGCTGACAAGAGCCTCACCTTCTTCAGGACTCTGAAGAGAAAGACGTTTGAATGGGATGACGAGGCTGAGGAGGCATTCAAACAGTTAAAACAATATTTAACAACGATACCAAAGTTGGTCTCCCCCTTGCTGGGGGAAACCCTCTATATATACCTAGCGGTATCGGAGTATGCCCTCAGTGCCGTCCTCGTAGCTGAGAGAGAGAAGGTGCAGCACCCAGTTTATTTCATCAGCCATGCCTTTAGAGGTGCCGAGTCGCGGTATACTTTAATTGAGAAGTTGGTATATGCCCTCGTTATGGCTAGCAGGAAGTTAAGGCCCTATTTTCAATCTCATCAGATCAAAGTCCTAACCGGACAACCAATTCAGAAGGTTCTCGAGGGAAAGAACCACTCGAACAGAATGACGGAGTGGAGAAATCAACTGTCTGACTATGGATTGCAGTATGAACCCCGACGAGCAATTAAGGCCCAGGCCTTGGCTGACTTTATTGTGGAATGCACTAACAGACCACTTATATCAGACGTTTCCAAACCATGGGAACTGCATGTCGACGGNTGCATGTCGACGGGTCGGCCACAAAAACTGGGAGTGGAGCAGGAATACTAATCAAAACAAACACGGGTGATCGGCTAGAGTATGCCGTCAGATTTGCGTTCATCGCCTCTAATAATGAAGCAGAATATGAGGCACTCTTGCTCGGTCTGCAAATGTGTCAAACAGCAGGCGCGCAATTCGTCATAGTCAGGTCCGACTCCCAGCTAATAGTCAGTCAAGTGTCAGGAGAATTTGAGGCTAAGGAAGATG
>PYUH01000549.1:0-10685 GCA_016808085.1 Suaeda aralocaspica
GTCTGTGCAGGTGCGAACCACTAAAGTAAAGGGACATTTTTATCAAAATCCTAGAGGGGCCATCCAAGGATCTTGTACTTCACCAAACCCTAGATGAGTTTCATCAAAACCCTAATTGTACAAGGTAATACACATTCCTGACGACCCTTGCAGGTATTTCATCCCGCATGACGATGGATCACACCCTCGGACAACGTCGTCTAGGGGGCTTGGTGGAATAACCAAGCTAAAGACCTATAGTTAGGCGCCATCCTCGTTCTGCAGGCAAGGGTGGGACAAGGACCTCCTCAGTCATGAATAAGACTCCGTGTAACTAAGGAACTTTGAAGATGACTTTGTCACATCAGTCTACATAATGGGCACACCTTCCCCTCGGTCACAAGGTGAGCCATCGGTAACACTCCCTCAGCCGAGGATAAGAGGAAGTCCTCCTCGGTTGCGCATAAGGTTTCCAACTTGGTAAGTGGACATACCAGATGGACATAGTGGTTTGACTCATCTCCTCGGGCATTCAGTGGACCCTCGGTCACATATCCTCGGCCACTTAAGACACCTCCTCGGTCAAAGCATAAGACCCTCACATGACTGATAAGCCACCAAGACTATCATATGATAACCAAGTGTTGAACAAATGAAGCCTCGACCATAGGGGGTACCCCCTCGGTCCTCGTGGAATTTCTCGTGCACACCTCCTCGGGATCTAAGGAAGGAGCTGGGGCTTATACACTCCTCGGAAGATTATAATCATCTCGGCTGTATAGAACATAGGCCTCCTTAAAACATACAGACGAGGGGGATAACTCCCTCGGATTGGTCGTTGATAGAATGAGGAGAAGAGCTCCTCGGTCATCTCTCCTCGGTCAAAGTAGCGGATGAAAGTTTGGAACTTATCAGACATATATCCGAGGAGGGGTACCCTCCTCAGAAAGAGAGGGAATGGAGTCCCTCAACTATACCTCCTCAGTCACATGCTGAGGAGGGGTATCCTCCTCGGTCACCAAGAAAGAGAGGGAATGGAGTCCCTCAACTATACCTCAGTCATATAGAAGGAGGGAATGGAGTCCCTTCACCATGCCTCATTAGCCACTCAGCTGAGGAGGGGTACCCTCCTCAGTCATCAAGAAAGAGGGAATGGAGTCCCTCAACTATGTATCCTCAGTTACACAGCCGAGGAGGGATACCCTCCTCAGTCATCAAGAAAGAAGGAATGGAGTCCCTCAACTATATCTCCTCAGTTATACAGCTGAGGAGGGGTACCCTCCTCAGTCATCAAGATAAAGGGAATGGGATCCCTCAACTGTTCCTCTTAGTTACACAGCTGAGGAGGGTTACCCTCCTCAGTCATCAAGATGAAGGGAATGGTGTCCCTCAGTCATACATCCTCAGGGGCCAGGCTGAGGAGGGGTCATCCTCAGTCAACTGGACAACCTGTCACCCACCTTTGCTAGCACGATAATCAAGGTTACGCTCAACATGCCATCCTTAACGAGTATCGGATCCCACGTTGAGCGTGGGGCTAATTGTTTGGGCCAGGTCCCGACCTTGGGCCCAATATAAGGAAATTACCATTTTACCCCTAACAGGGCAATACAAAGGAAATTACTATTTTACCCCTAACAGGGACAAAAGATCCTCACAGACACTCCCTTCGGAGGGATGTCAGATTATGACACTTGTCATGATCCCAATAGCCTGACAACTGTACTTTCGTACTATAAATATGGTACGATTTCCGCAGTCAAAGGTACGCTTTTCTGATATTTCTGACAAATTCCCTAAAAATTCGGATCGATTCTTC
This sequence comes from Suaeda aralocaspica, assembly GCA_016808085.1. Lineage (NCBI taxonomy): Eukaryota > Viridiplantae > Streptophyta > Magnoliopsida > Caryophyllales > Amaranthaceae > Suaeda > Suaeda aralocaspica. Next base: position 1,799 of record PYUH01000549.1, read on the forward strand.
CAGCTTACTGACTTAAGCATCGGAGGGGCGTTCCCGGGAAAAACCCCCCGGGTTAGTCATCCTCAGTCTGTTTTGCAGGTCAGATTTAGTTCTCAAGAAACGTTCGTGGGTCCAGTTCAGACAAAAGTTCTACCAGGAACAGGTACCTCTATTATGGTAAGCAACATCATGTAGACAAGAGCTGGTCATCAAGTAGTGATGACTCCTCGAGCGATGAAGAACACTCATCAACAACATATGATGTCCCTAATTATCCTCAAACAAGAGCATTCATCAGCTATGATGCTTTAAAGCACGATAAGTCACGTGGAACTCGTCCTACACCAGCAAACCCCTGGCGTCGTAGCAATCGTCTTAGGTGCAATCACTGTTGATATATAAGTTTTTTTTAATGGTCACTCTTCAATGTTGTTAACATGTTTGATTCTCTAGTAACGAGTAAATAAAAACTAAGTTATGATGTCGAAAACTCTGAATGAAGTGTGTAACTGTGTACTAGCTTGTTTCAGTATTTTAGTGATGTTTTAAGTGAGAAATAATGTCATGTGTGATTTGGATTCTTCGGTTCTGCTCATAGCCTCATAGATGGCTTGATCGAGTTAAGCTTCTTGTGAGCTAGTCAGAATGAGCCGTTTAAGTCCGACTTTTGCATTCGAGGTTCAATAAAATTGGACTGTTTGAGTTGTGTTCATATATCTCAGCTACTCTTTGGTGAGAATCACACAGCAAATCACCAGCTAACATTTTTTGACTTGTATACTCTATTCACACAATAACTCTATTTTTTGACTTGTATGCCAACTTTTTTTATTTGCTCGCTAATAGGCTATTAAATATATTAATGGTCAAAGTTATGCATTGACAAGTGTAAAAGTTAAAATGTTTCAATTATAAAAGAACAGATGAACTATAGGTTAGTCAATCCAATATCATCACCAAGGTGGCAAAACATACAACTATACAAGTAGATTATGGGTAATGTAGATTTTTTCCCTTATTACTTGTCATTTGATTTTTCAATTTTTATGAAATCTTTTAGTGTACTCAAAGTTTTTTCTTCTTATTATGTATATGGACTCTTTCCTCATATGAATGCATCATATATGTAGTGAAGTACGGTGTGGATGTTATAATGACCATGCAGTCCAAAGTACGATCAGGTTGCATTGTACCATAGAAGCTAGCTATAGCTCTCAACTGAACCATCTTGGCATCTTTTGCATCTCATACAGACAATACAGCAACGGCGCATTGATCTCATCTGATGAATAGTCGAATAGAATCATACTGACCTACTCCAAAGAACTACCTAAGCATGTTGAATCCGATAACATGACACGAACCAATTCGACCTCTTAATGTAGCTAATGTTGCTTAATAGTTAATACAATATAGGGTCTTTCTCATGTGTATCCACGTGTTTTTTCATTTTCTAAAGTGTACCCACATTTTCGTGTTATTCTCAGGGACATCCACAAGTTTACAAAAATTAATCACTTATAGCCACATTGTTAACTCTCAGGTGACATTTCCGTTAAATTTAGTTGCTTCCTCACTTCTCTCCGTCAACACCATAACACCACCCTCAATTACAGCTCCCCACCATCCCATGCACTCGCACTAAAACCACTTTTAAAAACTAAGAAGCAAAAAACTAATGGCAACCTCATCACTTAAATGGATTTTTTTTTTCTTTTTTTCGATCTTTTTTTTTTTTTGAGTAAGGAGAGAAAATTAATTATTGTTGATAGATGAGAAAATTAATTAAATGGATAGAGGGCTTAATTTGTTTTGAAAATCTTAAGTCTTGAATTGCAGTTTGAAGGTATTGTATTTGAAAGTTGGATATGGAGGAAGAAGGGAAACAAGATGATGATGTTGGAAACGAAGGAAGAAGATGAACTAACGGTTTTCTAACGGTGGATTTAACAAGTGGCTATAAGTGAATAATTTTTGTAAATTTGTGGGTATCCCTTGGAATTTTAGGCAAAGGTGGATATACCTTAAAAAATGAAAAAACATGTGGGCACAAGTAAGAAAAACCCCACAATATATCATAATAAAGGTAATTGACAAAAGATCTAAATACAACGGTACAGCCGAATCAAGGCAAATGATTCAATCACCCACATATATAGCATAAACTATAGAGCCCATATGATATTTTCATGTCATGCCAACCAACATATCTAAAACAGTAAGAAAACATAATTTGATGGTGGTTTACCAGAAATGGGGCCTTGTATATTATTATAAGTCAAAATCAACCATTAAGCAAACCATATCATTCTTCTATGAATTACAACCACTAAGCATGTTTAAATCCATTTGTTTCAAATTAAATGCAAACAATGTCAATAATAGAAAGTGTTTAGAATGATTTTGCACGAAAATAACACACTTTCCATGCAAAATTTTGGATATTCATCCCTAGAAGAAAAATTGAGGCCCATGAAAAAAAAAAAATGTGTGGGGTAGACTTAAAGCGGACAATATCATGCTAATGAGAGTGATGGTGTGGTTGGTGCGACTGATAAGGAAATTTACAATTGAAAACAACTTTTCTATTACAATAAAACTAGAAGAGAAAGGATATCCAAATATAGAGAAAACAAAGGGAGGGTAGTAAATGAAATTCATAATATGGTGGTAAAGATAACATATTAACTACTACTACGACACTTCATTTCATTTTTATTCAGTTCACCTCTTTTCAATTTAGTTCCGTTCACTTATATTTCCAAAAGAACAGGGCTTTGTAGGTAATATTTTACATCTTTTTTCATACAAAACATAAGAAGACGGAAAAGTCGAAACTATTTCTTGTTATGAAAATATTTTACACCCAATCAACTTGTGACTAACAATTATTCAACATTTACATCCAAGCTGTTGTATCCTTACAAATAATTACAGGATTATAGGATTCTATTACAAAGATCACACAGTAATGCTACAGACAATACTTTTGCTGATTGACCTGGCGTTGTGCTACGATGTCCACGCCATCAGGTGATGGAGATGGCGTTGACTTAAGAGAACTTAGCTTTCTTAGGTCACTGGGCGAGCAGAGCTTCCACGCCTTGTATACCTGCACAAAGGAATAAATCCTTGTTGGATTTATCCCCCTCCGATGCTTGAATAAGTAAATGTATGAAGAATGTAGAGAGAGATTTAGAGAGAGATTGAGCACAATAAATGCCTGAAATAAATGTGTATTCTGTCTATTTGTTTAAGTTTTTCATGGGTGTTTCTACTAGTGAGAATTCACTGTTTAGTCCTTTGTACAGTAGAGTACTATTCTTCTCTTCCTTAGGGTGGAGAGGGAGAGGAGGATAACACGGCGTGTTATGGGGGTTCCTCTCTTCTACTTGGCTTTCTGCCTTATAATATTTGTTAATAAGAAGACACATGTCATTCATCCGTTTTCCCATATATTATCACATGGATTAATAGTTAAACTTTAATCAGAACCGTTGGATGAGCGTATAACACAAGCAACTGAGCCTAAGAGCAAATTTGAAATAATTTGACCAAAGGTAATCATTTTGAGTTACTATACGTACAAAAACCAATGGTGTGGGTTTTTGTGATCAAAAGAAGTAGGTGAAGTGCGGTACATCATAAGGCATGCCCAAAGTTGGCTTTCCACTATCCACTTTATCATCTTTCCAACAAAAAGATGGGAGCACACTTATATAATGGTCTCTAAGGAAAAATATTATGTGACATCATAAACAACTCAAAAGAGAAAAGATAAATATGGAATACAAAATCATTAGAAAACTTACATGCTACATGTTACTCCTCAGTCTCGCGGTCCACGTTCATGGCACAGAATTGAAGGCAACCCACGATGCGTACTTGCAGTGCAATGGTTCGATAGCTGATTGCCAAGAAGATAGCGAGATGTTGATGGAGTCGGAAACTGCACGGAGGATTCTCGGAAGGAGCAGGTACATATCATATGGTGCTTTGAATAGAAATCAACCTACATGTGGTGGTGCTCGAGGCCAAGCTTATTCAAGCAATGGTGGTTGCCTTGGTCATGCAGCCAATCCTTATCACCGTGGCTGCTCAAAGTATTACCGTTGTAGATCAGACTCTTAGCCACCTTAATTTACCTGTTTTGCTTCTGTTACTTGTGTATTTATCACACGGAAAAGAGTCAGAATGTCCTGAATCTTGGTTTATAAATTGTGCAGTCCATTTCAGCATTTCTGTATTTTACAATGTTTCCAACAATTGATTTGTCTTGGTATATTTAAGAATTTTAGGCCTTGGTATACTTTCCTGTCAAATGTATCAGTGTCAGTCGAGTTAGTATTGCACTGGGTGAGTAAAGGTTCGGTACAGGCCGCTTAATTTGAAACCACATTGCCACTACGGCACTACCTACATAAAGGAAAACTAATATGGCCCTCCAAGATAAGTAATTTACAATTCAGTAATATTAAACAAGATCACAGCAAGTTTTGAGACAGTATTTGCTGCGAAATCATATAAAAACTGCAACATCAATTAGATCAGTTTGGTGTTCTATTCTTCGCATTTCTAGATAGTTGGACGCTTGGACCGTCATTTTGTAGAAATTAATCACGCATCCTAATACAAAAAATTGTGAATGTATGCTCATTTGCACGAAAGTTTCCAAATTTTAAACTATCTAAATGTTGATGAGCCACCACTCCCGTAAGGTACTTCAGCAATTAGATTCACTGTCGTCAACTCATGATGCCTACAAAAGCAGCATACCAGCAAATTAAATTAAGCCATAAAAGTGCAATGTATCATGTATGATCAGATATAGAAACTAGAAAGCGACTGTTATCAACTTAAAATAGCAAAATATATGTTAATGTCATTTTTTGATTTGTTATAGTTGGATTCTTGTGGCCAACTTTAAAGACATCCAAGCCATGTTGAAGGTAGTAACAATGGAACATTTTTAGAGGTATCCCAATCACCATGTAAATAGGAGCTAGTAGTGGTGGAAAAATCCGATTACCTTACTGTAATCAAGCAAAATTATATCTCAAAAGATATGAATTTCCTAACCATTTCACTGTACTTCTATTAGATCGAGTTTAAGACAATGCATCTGAAATTTCATGATTATTGTTATTTGGTTTGTAATTTTAGGCTCAAATTTATCTACTATGTACAATTCATCCTCGATTTAGGTATGATCATCGATCAATTTAAATAACCATCTACAGATAATAATTACAATAGAAAATTCTCAAAAAGATAAGATGGGAAACTCGGGATAACATCATCATCCTAGAATAACACTTGCACTAACAAGAACATCTGTTCTATTCTATTTTAGGAAACAAAAGCACCTAACTCTAAAAATAGATCATCTTTAAATATTTACTTTTTTACTAACAAACCTTAAAGCCATGAGGACATATAATCAAATATCCATAAGAACTCTATAACCATCAGAGTAATGGATATTATGGATCAAGGCTTCGAAATCTTCTCTGATGAAGAAATGAATAGATGGGAAGATGCCATTAAAGCACACTTTGGCATCAATATAACAATTCAACAAGATGAAAATAACGGGTCAGGGAGATCTGCCTTAAGAATAAGTGCAAAAAAAGGCCTTCTAAAAAAGTTCATTTGCCCTAGACATGATCGGAGATCTGCCAAATTTATTTGCAAACCACGGGGAAAATGTATGCTAAGTAGTTGTTGGAAACCAAAGATGTGTTGGAGATACATAAAAAAACATGTATGTCATAGGTGAAAGAAACAAGTTTCAAATGTATAGGTTAGTTGACAGCGACGAAGAATCATGTCATGAAAAAAAGCTAGTACAATTTAAATGTGCATGTTAGGAATAGGAAATTTTTTTTTATTAGCCCATGGTGGATAACATTTGATGCGAACGAAATATTAGCTAATGATATGGATGAGCTTGAAGAAACCTTCATCATGGATTTTTCAAAAGAATCAAAGGACAACTGACCCTTTGTTGATCGATCATTTTCGTCTAATGGAGAAAATCACTTTTCATGTCTTAGCTTCTTGAGAATGGAATATGAAGATTCAAATGTGAGTGATATTGATTTGTATACTGCTGATCATCACTACACAAATCAGAGAGCACATTGTTAGTGCCATCTTTAAATGAGCTAGAAACATCTATTAAAATCCCGGTGTGTTAAAACAATCATGATATGATTTGGGTCAATAATATAACTGTATGTAGGAATACCTGTGTTTTAAACCTTGCTTTCTTCGTCTAATAATACATCCCCTCTCATTCGCCGGTGGATGTAGCCAATACATTATTGGTGAACCATGTTAAATCTGTACGGGTTTTTTTTTTCGTACTTCAATCTTTCTTGAGTTTGTTACAACAATAGCAAAGAAGAGACCAAGCCCATTTTGCAATAAAATTAGACATTAATGGTTATCATACGAGTATGCAGCGATTACATGCAAGAAAGTAACACCACGACGTCCCTTCAAAAAACAAAGTAACACTACAACGTGAAGAAATCAAGTCACCGATTATTTCATTTGGCGCATCAATGCATGCTTTCAAAACATCCCCTTTATTATTTTATTTTTTATTATTTGTGTAAGAAGGCACATGGACAAATGATGAGAATCGACTACAAGACCCCCTAAGATTGGGAGGAAAGTAACACCACGACGTTAATGGTTATCATACGAGTATGCAGCGATTACATGCAAGAAAGTAACACCACGACGTCCCTTCAAAAAACAAAGTAACACTACAACGTGAAGAAATCAAGTCACCGATTATTTCATTTGGCGCATCAATGCATGCTTTCAAAACATCCCCTTTATTATTTTATTTTTTATTATTTGTGTAAGAAGGCACATGGACAAATGATGAGAATCGACTACAAGACCCCCTAAGATTGGGAGGAAAGTTCTAACTGATTAAGCTTATCCTCATTTCCAAATGTCCCCCATTTTCCTCCAACCACAAATACAATTCGATTAATGTAAAGAAAAAATAATTATTCTCCTATAAAAACAGTTAAAAGCAAAGATAAAGTATCCCAAAAATGATGGGGTGAGTTTCTCTCACCTCTTTGGTGGTGTTTGAAAATGGGATTTCTAACAAATTGGGTAAATACACTCAAATAGCTTGTATAAACTCCCTAATTTATTTTAACATGTCGTGCAAGATGTAAATAACAACAACAGATATAGGGATATCAGAATTCGATCATCTGGACACCATAGCCACATGCATCTTATATTCTAGTAGAACTTCCTTTAGATCACGAAGTGCTATATTTTGCAGCATTCCTACTTGTTACACTAAAAAACCCTCAAAGAAACAATGTCGCTTATAAGTTTATGTTACAGAAACATAACCAAAATCCTACTAAGTTGCTGACACTTGAATCACCCTTTAAGAAGATTAGAAGCATCTTCAGACTGAAACCTGGATTCATGCTTGCTGCACGAAAGTTTCCAAACCTCTCTGACATTTGATGACCATCCGCTACTTCAGCAATTAAGGTGGCTGTCATCTGCCTGAAAAATCAGCAGAAACAATTATTACCATTAGAAAAGACCACATGACCCTCTATTATTGCTTTGTATCCCAAACTGGCGCAGACAGGATTATCATTCCATCTTAAGCAATTAACCACAAAACTTACCATCTTCTCTCTACAGTAGACAAAAATCGCCTAGATCCCCCCCGACCCAAAGTAAGCTTCTTCTTCGCAGACATATAGATAACACATGAGTTGCGGCTGACACACGCGAGGTTGTAGTACACATGAAGTTTAGTTTTTCGCTATGGTTTCGAGCACCATGCAAATAAGAAACAGAATCCCAAAACATCTTTTTTACAAGTGCGTAAGAGTCTGTAGATGGAGAGGAAATAAACAGTCTCAGCCATCAAATCAATCGTATCCATATTGGATCACTATTGGATGATGCATTACTGTTATGTCTATAGGAGCATGGGCAGAATATGATCCACTTCTCGCCAATACCACAAAGTAACAATCTCACAACTATTGCTACTGTTCCTGAGCTAGATTTGCATTTACATTAGGAAGAGTAGGCATTTTAGACCCTGCATTGAATCCTGTAATGGATGATCTGCACCCTGACACAAAAGAAAAAACAGCTCAGCCATACATATTAGACATTACAACCCCTAAAAATAACATACTTTAATGATGTTACCTTGACGCAGCGAAGATCCCAGGAAGTCCATGTCCACATCCTAACTACAAGCACTAAATTTCTCAGTTACATATACATATATCAGAACTTAAATGACAAAACTTGTCAATGATAGGATACTTCATTACATCATTATCCTTCATTTGATCAAAAGCAGAACATTCATTGAAACATTTATTATATAAAAAGGGACTATACTGTACAGGCTACAATCAAGGTCAAGAGTCTCAGACTCACAGGATTAAGTATTGCAAAGGGAAAATTGATCACGCTACCCTACGGCCAGACCAAGCCAAATTTACATAGACGACTCAAAGAATGCTAGTTTTGAGGCCAGCGACACTGCTATCCACCCTTATAACAAAACTTTAACACTTTGCCTTGGATACAAGAAATGGAGGAAAGGGAGGGAAGAGAAAAAGGGATAACACCCCCTTGTTTGGATACATGGTTGGGGGAAGGAGGGGAGGGAGAATGAGGTCTCTTTCCCTCCTTTAATAAGCAATATCCCTCCAAAGATTGGAGAGATTTGAGGGAAAAAAAATGAACTCAATTTTCCCCCTTCCTTATTGTCTCCTTTCCTCTCATTTCCCCCCCTTTCTTTCTCTTTAGTTGCTATCCAAACATAGAGTAAATCTAGATGGAAATTGGAGAGAAAAGTATCATCCAAGTCCAAACAAATACGACC
>PYUH01000549.1:10914-47736 GCA_016808085.1 Suaeda aralocaspica
TTAATGGTTATCATACGAGTATGCAGCGATTACATGCAAGAAAGTAACACCACGACGTCCCTTCAAAAAACAAAGTAACACTACAACGTGAAGAAATCAAGTCACCGATTATTTCATTTGGCGCATCAATGCATGCTTTCAAAACATCCCCTTTATTATTTTATTTTTTATTATTTGTGTAAGAAGGCACATGGACAAATGATGAGAATCGACTACAAGACCCCCTAAGATTGGGAGGAAAGTTCTAACTGATTAAGCTATCTCTAACTTTCCAAAATGTCTCCCCATTTTCCTCCAACACACAAAATACAATTCGATTAAATGTAAAGAAAAAATAATTATTCTCCTATAAAAACAGTAAAAGCAAAGATCAAATACCCAAAATGATGGGGTGAGGTTTCTCACCTCCTTTTGTGTGTGTGTTTGGAAAATGGGATTTCTAACAAATTGGGTAAAATACACTCAAATAGCTTGTATTAACTCCTCCCTTAATTTATTTTAACCAATGTCGTTGCAAAGTATGTAAAATAACAAGCAACAGATGATAGGGATATCAGAATTCAGCTGGACACCATAGCCACATGCATCTTATATTCTTAGTAGAACTTCCTTTTAGATACGAAGTAGCTATATATTTGCAGCATTCCTACTTGTACAACTAAAAAAACCCTCAAAGAAAACAAATGTCGCTTATGAAGTTTATGTTACAGAAACATTAACCAAAATCCTACCTAAGTTGCTGAACACTTGAATCACCCTTTAGAAGAATTAGAAGCATCTTCATACTGAAATCCATGGATTTCATGCTTGCATGCACGAAAGTTTCCAAACCTCTCTGACATTTGATGAGCCATCAGCTACTTCAGCAATTAAGGTGGCTGTCATCATGCCTGAAAAATCAGCAGAAAACAATTATTACCATTAGAAAAGACAGCACATGACCCTCTATTATTGCTTTGATATCCCAAAACTGGCGCAAGACAGGATTATCATCTCATCTTAAGCAATTAACCACAAAACTTACCATCTTTCTCTACAGTAGACAAAAATCGCCTAGATCCCCCACCGACCCCAAAGTAATGCTTCTTCGCAGACATATAGATAACACCATGAGGGCGGCTGACACACTGCAGAGGTTGTAGTACACATGAAGTTTAGTTTTTTCGCTATGTTGTCGAGCAAATGCAAATAAGAAACAGAAATCCCAACAACATACTTTTTTTACAAGTGCGTAAAGAGTCTGTAGAGTGGAGATGGAATAAACAGTCTCAGCCATCAAAATCACATCGTATCCAGATATTGGATCACTATTGGATGATGCATTACTGTTAATGTCTATAGGAGCATGGGGAAGAATATGATCCACTTCTCGCCAATCACCAGCAAAGTAACGAATCTCACAACTATTGCTACTAGTTCCTGAGGCTAGATTTGCATTTACATTAGGAAGAGTAAGGCATTTTAAGACCTCTGCATTGAAATCCTGGAAATGGATAGAATCTGCACCCTGACACAAAAAGAAAAAACAGCTCAGCCATACATATTAGACATTACACCCAGTAAAAATACACTATCTTTAATGATGGTTACCTTGACGCAAGCGAAGATCCCAGGAAGTCCATGTCCACATCCTAACTACAAGCAACTAAATTTCATCAGTTACATATACATATATCAGAACTTAAATGACAAAACTTGTCAATGATAGGATACTTCATTACATCATTAGCCTTCAATTTGATCAAAAAGCAGAACATTCATTGAAACAGTTATTATATAAAAAAGGGACTATACTGTACAGGCTACAATCAAGGTCAAGAGTCTCAGACTCACAGGATTAAGTATTGCAAAGGGAAAAATTGATCACCGCTACCTACGGCCAAGACCAAGCCAAATTTACATATGACGACCTCAAAAGGAATGCTAGATTTGAGGCCAGCTGACAAGCTATGCCACCCTTTATAAAAAAACTTTAACACTTTGCTTGGATACAAGGAAATGGAGGGAAAGGGAGGGAAGAGAAAGGAAAGGGATAAACCCCCTTGTTTGGATACATGGTTGGGGGAAGGAAGGGGAGGGAGAATGAGGGATCTCTTTCCCTCCTTTAATAAGCAATATCCCTCCAAAAGTGGAGAGATTTGGAGGGAAAATGGAACTCAATTTTCCCCCTTCCCTTACTTGTCCTCCCTTTCCTCTCATTTCCCTCCCCTTTCTTTCTCTTTTATGTTGCTATCCAAACATAGAGTAAATCTAGATGGAAATTGGAGAGAAAAGTATCAGCCAAGTCCAAACAAATAAGACCTCTAAACACACAAAAGGACCATAGATGAGCAAAACTTGCTCCCTTGGTTTTCTAAGACCCATGGAAAACCTCAACAAGTATTGGAGGAAAAGTTATCCAAGTTCACATAAAAAAAAAAGGAAAAATAATATTCGGTATCTTACCCACTTCTGGGACCACATAAGAAACCAAACCTAAAATCAGCCCCCTCCAACTAGTTGAATGTAAAGTCCATTTCCAAGGCCATAACTCACTCCTGGCACAATTATTTGGGAGTTGAGACAAACAGAAAATAATTTTGAGGTTACTCACAAGCTTAGTTATAGAAAACACGCCCAAGGCACGCCTAGGAGCAGGTGAGGCGAGGTGCCAGGCGCAGGTGGGGTGCAGGAGGCACCGCGGTGTCCATGATGCGCCTTTTGGGTGTTTCCTTGCGCCTCCCCTTTCTTTCTTTGTTCTGTTATTTTATTCATAATTTCTTTCTTTGCTGCACCGCTTTCCACTCCACCCCAAACTTTATTAATGCTTTTTTGCTCCCTTATATTGTGTATATACTTGTTTGTTACCTTTTTGCATCATCTTATTCAATTTTTAAAGGTGCGCCTTATATCCAAAAGGAGCGTGCCTCTGCCTTGCGCCTCATGCCTAGGCTCCAAGACGGCAAGACCCCTTAGCGCCTTAGTGCGCGTCGCGCCATTTAAAACTAAGCTCACAAGTCTCACAGTCCCCAAAGGCCACAAAACATTATCATAATATAGAAACTTAATAGACCCCACAAAGGCTTGCAAAAAACATTGTAGAAGATCTTTCTCAGAGAACATTAGTCTCAATGGATCTGTAGTAATATTCACATCTTAGAAGCTATATTTTATATTGGAGTGTACATAAGACAGTAGACTCCAAATCACCCCCTGAATCAGACTCTACTTTCAGCTTGAAGTTTTCGATGATTTGCACAATAACCTCAGGACAAAAGTTGAATCCTTCAAAATCTTAATGATAAAAACAATAGTATTCATGCCTATCAGTATAATTAAACTGCCTTTGTTCATAGAAAAATGATAAACTCCTCTACTCTAGTTTTAAGGTTCTCCAATTCTATCTAGATAATGTTGCACACTGATATAAATTTACAATCAACAAAATGTTTCTGTACAGTTTTCACTTGACAATACTTTCCGCAATCCTGAAAAAAAGGTCTATTATATTGCTGGACTACTCAATATAAAAGCACGGGTTCAACAGACAATCACCATAAAAAAGTTAAGCAAACTTGTCAGGGAACTTGAAATTATATGATCACTTAAAGCATCATGATATGCTGCAAAAGTTGCAGATAAAAAGGCTAGCCTTTGTATGTGCTCAGTTGTTTGTTGCTCAATATTACAAAATCACAGATGTAAGTTTCATCTGAAAAATAGAAGCAAACCTCTAAAACTCTCTTCCCTTCAAATGATAGGTCTCCTTTTTGTATTTCTGAATGCAGAGCTTTTACCAAATCAAGCGAGCCCTCCCAAAGTTTTAAGCCACCTATCCTCCAAGATCAATTGATAAAGAAGAACACGAAAATAAAGTCAACAAAGCATGATGAATAATTTGACATTGTAGTCACAGGTTTATACCCCTCCCCCAACCAAATAATAAATATATAAAATTTCTGGACAAACCTTCATATTTTCCGGGGACCAAATCTGAGTTTGACAATTCAAACACTTCCTGCGTACTCACCCGACCCTGAAGAAAATGAACAATATGATCAGACATCACAACACTTCAATCCAACAACTCAACTTTTCTCAAACCCCCTTCTCCAAAACTAGAATTTAAGAAGAAGAAAAGGGGACAGTTTACATAAGTTCAGTCAATCACTCCATCCTTTAGCCCCAGGGTGTTGGGGTTGATTGGTCAAAAAAAGACATAATGAATAGCCTATTAAAAATTTAGAGCATTAAAGGGAACACGAAAGTTTTGTGAGTGTGAGTGTGTGTGTTGGAGGGGGGCGGAGAGTTGGGTCGGTCAACAAAAGACAAAGAATAACCTTCTTCATACATTAAATGGAAGTATGGAACAACAAAGTTAGCTTTAAACTTTTTTGGAAGTAGGAATAGGAGAATATTATTAATCAAATACTCCGTAATACTCAAGGTCTCAAGTTTTCCTAGTAGCTTCTGCAATACATTCAACGAGAAGAAAGGGGCAGACCAATGCTAAGAAGGAAATTCAATGAAGATAAAGTAGATAACTCAGATATTTTTTCCTCTATTAACCTACCTATGATGCCATTATCGCTTTCCCATGGCTCAAAACAGCATATTCTGAGCCTTAGATGTCAGCAGAAGAAAAGATCTCTCCAATTTCATAACACATAACTTCTATGCCATACAGCAACAACAAAAGTTTTGTTACAAACTAACTTGGGGTTCGCTAGACATATATCATCATGAGGAATCACAAAGTCATCTACATATACAGTCTACCTCTACTCTTCTCTATTTAATGCCAACTTTTCCTTAGACGCCAATATAATCATTTCCTCTAGCTAATCATGACGAAACCTCCTTATTGGTGCGTTACTCGGGCTACATCTTACATGATCAAACCATCTTATTACCAATAGATGTCGCCCCTACCCTCTTCCTAATAGTTCAACTTCTTTGTACGCCCACGCTTCCAATGTAGCATACATACCACATCCATGATTCATCATATGAATACCATGAACAATTCAAAGACCAAAATTTTAAGTCCAATGAACACCCAACAATAGAAATTTGGATTAAATATAGCAAATCGAATGCATCAAAATTTACATCAACCTCAACTGTAAAAAATTCATCACAATTTTACCATATTACAGCAAAATTTCAAATAAAAAATAAATAAAAATAAAATCATAGACTTCAATTTCTTCTTTGAAATACCCAATTCAAATTAACATAGCAAAAAAAAAAGAGATTACCTTGAACAAAGTAATAACCCCCAAATCAATCTTCTCTACAACATACTTCACAGAAGTAGAAACCTAAATCATCAAACACCCAACAAAATTACAAATTAAAAACTTTCTATAAAATAAAAAATGAATAACAACATATGATATTTGAGTAACCTGAGAAGGGAGAACTTCGAGACAAGGGGGTGGAGGAGGAAGAGGGGTTTCTGGGAAATCGAGAAACCCTAAATTAGGTTTAATGTTGCTGTCTTCTGTTGATTGAAACAGGCGAAACGTTTTTAATTCTGCATTCTAGAGTAGAAGAAAGAAAAAGGTAAAAGAATTAGTTTGAAAATGAGAAGAAAGTAAAGAGGGAAGATGATGGTGAGAGTGACTAGGGAGCTCACCTCGGAGTTTGCCGCCATTTTTGCTACAAACTTTCAATTGTTTAGACAACCTTTGAGACTTTGGAGATTGTTTAGAATGACGGGTGCCAAGTTTCTCCTCAAATTTTCCCTTTTAAAAGGTTGGGATATTAGAATTTTTTTCGGTTCTAAAATTTGGATTTTCGGGTCTTAAAATTGTGGTTTCGATTTTGTTACAGAAAAATCGGAATTTTGTCCGGATAGGAAATTCAAATTTCCGGATTATGCAATAATTTCTTCGACTAAATATACTTTTAACCCATTTAAAACCGGATTGAAAAATCGGAATTTCAGATTTTGTTTTCCATAATAATTTGTAATCCAAATTTTATAAAACTCATTTCGTTTGTGATCCAGTTTTCAATTTAAAAATTCGGATATCAAGCCTATTTTCTCGGATTCCAAAAAACGGACCGGATATTCAAAACAAAAAATCGAAAACCAGATCGAACATTTGGAAACAGGATATTTTGCACAGCCCTGGTAATCACTAGATTAGGATTTTAACAGATTTTTTTTTCAAAAGCATTATAAAAATATTATTATCTATTTTTAGGACTTGTTGGAATTTTCATTATTATTAGAAGCTTGAACAATAAAATATGTGTGTAAATTAGAGCTTTTATTAATTCTCAATCTATAGCCCACATTATCTATCCAATTCTATCATATTTTTTTTCAATTTTCTTTTTAGAAAAACCACTATACAAAATGATTTTTATGAGGAAACCTAAACATCTATTTCACTTATCTTTTAGGGTTTTTGTGAAACACGAGTTTTCCTACTCATTCTTGTGAGTTGAGACATCTTCTTTTACCAATTTTCTGAATACTCTTTAAGTTTTTTCTTTTTTCCACAATAAAATCTCTTGTGGTCTTAGGTTTGGGTTTTTTCATATTTGTAGCGAGGGCGTTGTGAGTGCATGAAAGAGTTGTCGAGGCATTAAGGGTTCATAGTAGTAATGACGGCAGAAATTGATAGAAAGCTCAAAGGTTTGATTTTAACAGAGGAGGAGGAGGATGTTGTGGAGTTCGAGGATGAGGAAAGTGACCTAAAGAGAGGACAATTGCAGTTATGTTTAGTAAGGAAGTTGTTATCACGAAATCCTTATAGTGTAGAAGCACTGAAGAACACAATGAGGGTTGCGTGGAGACTGACTGAAAAGTGGTGATGAGGCAAATAGAGAGTAGTTTGTTTATGTTTCAATTCTTTTCGGTGACGGACAAAGCGAAAGTGTTGGAGGGGGGGGGGGGGCTTGGTCCTTTGAGGGCAGCCCACTTCTTTTAAAAGAGATTGATTACGAGGTGCAACGTACCTTTGGAGATTATCTTTGACACTATTCGTTTCTGGGTTAAAGCATATGATATGCCTCTTGACAAGCGGATTAAGATTATGGCTATTTCTATGGCGTCAAAGATGGTGACGTTCGTGGAGTATTGTGATAGTGACCCTTTAGGATGGAATAAGTATATGCGTTTCCGTGTGGACCTTAAAATTGATAAGCCTTTAAAAAGAGGGATTTGGGTGTCAGTAGCGGGGGGTAGCAAGTGGGTTGATTTCAGATATGAGAGATTGGTAGATTCTTGCTATGCATGCGGGATTTTTGGACATAGTTATCAGAACTGTGACCAATATGACAACCAACTACCGGAGGGGGAATTACCATATGGAGTTTGGATGCGGGCATCACCGATGAGGAAACGATGAGGGGGTGACTTGAGAAAGGAAGAGGAATGGTGGATGTGTATGAGTTTAAAGGATAGTATACAAGCTTTGAAAGCCCGGGTGAAGTTGAACTTCGAATGGGGGCCTTGTGTAGGAAGTGTGCATGACTGTAAAAAGGTAGAGAAGGGAGGGATGGTAATGTATCAGAATCCCATGCAAAATGTAGCAGGGAGTTCAAATGGTGATGGAGATGTGATGGAGAGTGGAAGGAACTCTAAAAGGGGGCGCATTGAAGAGGGGTCTGGTGGAGGAATTTTTATGTACCCATGCGTGAGTTAAGTGGAAAGGGGGCAATGGTTTATGTTATTAAAGGAAGTTATGATGAAACGGTGAAGGGGCTCTTTACCACAGCGGCGGTGATTGAGGAAACTCAATTCCGCCGTGAGCAATGAATTGTTTAAGCTACAACTGTCAGGGACTTGGCAACAACCGAGCAGTTGGTAAGCTTAAAAAGTTACTAAGGAGGGAGGGTTCGGAGATAGCCTTTCTTATGGAGACGAAGAAGAGTGTTAAGGAGGTGAAAAAATATGATGTTTGGTTTGGGATTTTCGAATGGTTTTTTTGTTGATGCTGCAGGGAGGTCGGGTGGTTTAGGTTTAGTTTGGCATGACAAGGTGGAGGTTGAGATTATGTCTTCTTCAAGTCACCACATTGATTGTTCCATTCAAGGGTTGTTTGGAGAAGTAAAGTGGAGGCTAATGGGTTTCTCTAGGTGGGCGGATAGTACACAAAAACACTTGTCATGGGAGCTTTTGCGTGAGTTGAAGCAGATTAGTGATTTGTCGTGGCTAGTCGTTGGGGATTTTAATCAAGTTTTGTACAATTTTGAGAAGAAAGGAGGCCCACCTAGAGGGGAGAGGGAATTGGATGATTTTAGGGGAGTGTAAGATGAATGTGGTTTGCAGGATGTTGAGTAATGTGGAGAACCGTTTACGTGGTGGAATAAACAAGCGGAGTTCAGTGCAATTATGGAGAGACTTGATAGGGAGTGGCGTCAACGGAGTGGGTGGAATGCTTTCCGTCTTTAACGATGTATCATCTACCGTTAGAAAGCTCTGATCACTGTCCTAATAAAATAGCTAATATGACACGACCTAGTAAGGGGAGGAGAAAGAAGAAAAGGTTTAGGTTTGAGGATTTTTGGGTGACATCTCCAGAGTGTAAGGGTGTTGTAAGGAGGGCATGGGAAGGGGAGCATGGAGGGAGTAGTGGAGGGGGGTTTGATGTAGTGGAAAAGATTATAGGGTGAAGTACGGCGTTAAGTGAGTGGAGTAAGAATGAGTTTGGGCATATTGGGAAGCGGATCGGAATAAGGAGACTTGGGAAAGGTTGATAGAGATAGATAGGAGTAGTCCTACGGAGGAGATGGTAAGGCAAAGATTGGAGGTGTGTACGGAACTTGATTACTTGTTGAGCTTAGAGGAGACTTTTTGGCGTCAAAGGTCAAGGGTTAATGACTTAATGATCTAAGGGAGGGAGACCAAAATACAAGTATTTTCATTTAAAAGCTTCTATTCTTAGGAAGAGGAATATGATAAGAGGGGTGAAGGATGAGCATGGGAGATTGATGGTGGAGCATGATGATATATCCAAGGTGGCAATTAAGTTTTTTTGAGAATTTATTTACTACTATGAACCTAGAGGCTTTGGATGATGCTTTTGTGGGACTTGCTCCACGTGTGACTGATGCTATGAATGATCAGCTCGCTAGACCTTTTGACCACGAGGAGGTACGTACCGCTTTATTCCAAACGAATCACTGTAAGGCCCCCGGGCCGGATGGTATGAATGCACATTTTGTTCAAAAATATTGGCATATTGTAGGGTTAGATATTTCTAATTATGTGTTAGATATGGTGAATGGAGCTAGGGATTTAACTGAGGTTAATAATACCCACATTGTTTTGATACCAAAAATTAAAAATGCCACGTCTATGTCTGATTTTAGGCCTATAAGCTTATGTAATGTTCTTTATAAAGTAATTTCGAAGATGTTGGCTAATAGGTGAAGCCCTTTCTTCCTGACACAGTCTCTCTTTACCAGAGTGCCTTTACCCCGGGCCGTTTAATTACTGATAATACTCTTGTTGCTTATGAGATTTTTATTATATGAGGGGTTGCAATGCGGGTGGGTCAACGAGTATGGCCGTTAAGCTAGATATGAGTAAGGCTTATGATCGGGTAGAGTGGGTATTTTTGGAGGAAGCAATGGTGGGACTGGGATTTTGTCATGAGTGGGTGAATAAAATTATGAGATGTGTGAGGACGGTGTCTCATGCCAATATTATTAATGGGGATGTGACTGATTCGATCTTTTCAACCTCAAAGGGGGCTTCGATAGGGGGATCCTCTATCTCCGTATTTGTTCATTTTGTGTGATGAGATTTTTTCACATCTCTTGCAGATGGCTTCTAACAGAAGGTTGTTGCAGGGGGTTCGTATTTGTAGTCAGGCACCGGAGATCACTCATTTATTATTTGTAGATGATAGTCTAATTTTTTGCAGAGCTGATGATACTAATATTCAATCCCTAAAAGGAGTGCTCGATGTTTATTCAAGAACATCTGGCCAACTGATTAATTTTGCAAAATCTGAAGTGGTGGTTAGCTACAATGTGGGGGACGAGGCAAAAGAGGCTCTGGGTAGTAGTTTAGGAGTGATGCAGGTTGGGTTTGAAGGGAGGTATTTGGGAATGCCCACGTGGATTAGGAAGTCGAAGTCTCAAATGTTTTCACCTCTACAAGATCGTATTTGGAAGAAAATAAAGGGTTGGAAGCAACAAATTCTATCCTTTGCAGGTAAGGAAATCCTCTTAAAGGCAGTACCCCAAGCGATTCCTACCTATCTGATGGGTTTGTTTAAATTACCTTCCGGCTTACGTTATGATATCCAAAGAATGATGGCGATGTTTTGGTGGGGGTGTAAGGAGGATGAGAAGAGAGTGCAGTGGGTGGCATGGGAGAAGATGTGTTGTAATAAAAGAGAGGGTGGACTCGGCTTTAGGAAGATAAAGGAATTTAACGTAGCGATGTTGGCTAAGCAATGTTAAAGACTGCTACATCAACCTGATTCGTTAGCTTCAAAAATGCTTAAAGCACGTTATTTTCCGAACAAGAGTTTCCTAGAGGCGGATTTGGGAGGAAGGCTAAGCTATGTATGAAGGAGTATTTGGGGTGCGAGATGGATAATAAAGAATGGATGTAGGTGGTTGATTGGGGATGGGAGGAAGGTGAGGATATGGGATGACCCGTGGCTGAATAGACCACCATCTTTTAAGGCAATCTCACGACGACCACGAGATACGGAATGCATGATGGTGGTTGATTTATTAGATGAGGATGGAGGGGGTTGGAATGTAAATTTGTTTAGAAATATGTTCCTACCCTTCGAGGCAGAGGAGATTTTGAATACCCCACTTCCAACCATGAACCTAGAGGACACATTGGTTTGGCACTACTCGAAGAGCCGAGAGTATACGGTTCGGTCTAGGTACCATCTTGTTAATCATTATAAGGAGTTAATGGATGCAAGTCCTAGTTTATCAGCTAGCCATGACATGCATGTGGGCGAAATTGTGGGTGTTGAAAATCCCTCCTAAGGTGCACATGTTCTTGCGGAGACTAAGTGTAAGGGCGTTACCGACGACATACAACCTCCATAGACGCATTGAGGCAATATCTCCAATCTGTGGCAGATACGAGAAGGACATTGATAAAGAAAATCCATGCTATATGGTGTTGTCATTGGGTAGCGCGAGTGTGGGAGGAGCTTGGGGTGAAAGGGATGTTCGATTATCCGTTTGTAGGAGATGCTGATTGTGGGGTGCAGTGGGTTTTACATAAGTTTAACATGGAGGATGTGCAACGTATTGTCATGGTGGCATGGAGCTTATGGAATCAAAGGAATGAAATGTTACATGGTGGGGAGGTCAAGTGCCCAAAGGAGATTGTTGGACGACCTATTTCGCTGCTGGAAGCTTACGTGGAGGCGTGTGAGAGAGTAGATATCAAGAATGGATACAGGGGAAGAAGAGGTAGAAGGGAGGTCGTGGAGTGGGCGCCTCCACCTCCTAACAGTGTCAAAGTGAATGTTGATGGGGATACATTTGGTGAGGGTGTGTTGGTATAGGCGTGGTGATTAGGAATAGTGATGGGATGGTTATGAGGGGTGCGAGTGGGCAGCTTGGGTAGCAGTTTGAGGCAGCGATCGTGGTGGCAAAGGCGGTTGTTCTTGGTTTAAAGCTTGTGAGTCAGTGACACAGCAACAAAGTGATTGTAGAGAGTGATTGTCTACAAGTTATAAAGATGATAAATGAGCGTAGAGTGGATGGGTCTTATCTTGGGGTGGTCATTAGAGAAATCTTGTTAATTGCTAGTAGCTTTAATGTTTTTGAGTTTGTTCATGTTAATAGGGAAGCTAATCTTGCTGCACATAGGATGGCGCACCTGTACCCCTTAACTTTCACTACGAGGGTGTGGGATGGTGGCTGCCTCTATGAGCTGGAGGATGTAATTGCTACGGATTTCATTTATCAATACATTAGTTTTTTTCTAAAAAAAATAAAAAATAGATAAAACTAAAGATAAACTAAATAGGTGGAGATGAGAGATTGAAAGTAAGGAAATCAGAGATTAGAGAAGGGGAGATGAGAAGCGGCAAGTTGATGGATACATTGGGATTTTTTATTTCTTTTGACGGTGCTTGTGTGTCGCAAGATTTATATTAAAAAAATATTTATATAATACACAATATTTATATTTAATTTTTTTATTAGAGTTATAACACAATTTAATTATTTGAACAAAAATTGTTAAGAAATAATTCTAAGGATTTTTGTAAAGTGATTTAAAAAAACTTTTGTATTAGATTTTATAATTTTGATAATCCATCTGATTTTTTAGTTGCAACTTTGAATATTTGATCTCTCACATAAAAGAAAAAAAAAACAATATATATATATATTCAGAAGTTACAACTAGAAAAAAAAAATAAAAAAAATAAAAAAAACAGAGGGAGAATATATTTACGTAGTGGTAAGAAATAAAGAATTAAGCTAAATAACTTTACGACTATTCCACCATATACCCCTAAACTATTGCATAATGCACCATATACCCTCAATGTTTCTAAAATGCATCATGTGCCCTTGAACTTTCAACTTAATTCATAATATACCCTTATTTGCTAATTTTACCTTAATTACCTCTAAATTAAGATATTAAATTTGACTAACTATTATTTACAATAATTTAAATCAATTAATTATATTAACCAAATTAGTTTTACAAAACCACCATTTTCCTTCATCATTACCTATTAATCACCACTCTCACTTACCTTCTCCTTCTTCCTCCTCTCTCTTTCTACAAACCCCACTTCACCTTCATCTCCTCTTCAATGGACCCATTTTCACATAAATGTATGAATGTTTATCATACCCACCACTACACCACCATCCAAACCAAACCCCAACCACCAAACCCACCAACCCAATATCTAGTAAATCCGAAACCTCCCACCCCAAAACCCATCAAGTTAAAAGCCATGTTAGACGTTTTGCGCACCTTGAATGCTCTAGTAATGTTTTGGCGAAATGAATGTTTTGAATAGTAAATGATCTATTATGATTGTGATGGTAAATTCAAAGGCAAAGAAGTGTTTGATTCTTCAAAGTAGTTAATATCAAATTGGGTTTTAGAAAATTTTTGGGTTCTTGTCTTGGGACTGATGGGTTTCGAATTTGTTGGGTTTGGTGGTGGTGGATTTGAGATGTAGGTTTGGTGGAGGTCACCGTGGGTTTGGTAGTTGTGGGCGGATTTGGTTGTAGGTTTGGTGGTGGATGCCGTGGGTTTGGTGGACGTGGGTTTGTGTTGTGAGGTGGTGGTGAGTGAAATAATTTAGATAATCAAATTACTAATAATTAGTTTAAATTAAGATAATTAATAGTTAATTTGATTTAATTTCTTAATTTGAAGGCAATTAAAGTAAATTTAGAAAAATAAGGGTATCTTGTGAATATAGATAAATGTTCAAGGGCATATGGTGCATTTCAAAAACATTAAGGGTATATGATCCATTTTGCAATAGTTTAGGAGTATATGGTGAAATAGCCGATAACATTATGCTTTTTAGGTCATGTTCTTTTGGACTAAAACGTAGCTGAAATGAACTGAACTGAATTGAATTGAATTGAGCAAAGCTGAATTGAACTGAACTAAAGTGAGTTGAACTGAACTGAAGTGGACTGAAATGAACGGAATGGAACTGAACTGAATTGCATAAAATTGAACTGAACTGAAATGCCAAAAATTTTAGTACAAAAGAACATGGTCTTAGAGTAGTCATAAGAGCTTGCATAAGAAGCTAACGGGAAAAGAAAAAAAAATTTAGGCGGAAAACTTTTTTATGAGGGAGTGACATGTGAATGGGTGACTTGAGTTATTCTTATTTTATTACAAAGTAGTAGTATAAATAAATAAATAAATAAATAAATAAATAAATAAATAAATAAATAAATAAATAAATAAATAAATAAATAAATAAATAGATTACACATGGAGTTATGAATGATAGATGAAGGGTTTATTTTGCAGGGAAATTACATTATATTAGGATAATTATATCTAGAGAAAAGTGGAAAAGCAACGAACGATAGAACATTGAGAAGTGGGGGGAAAAATAAATATAGTAATTGTAATTTTTTAGGCCCGAATTTAGAAACATGAAAAAGGTAGAAAAATGAGCATGAAAACTTTTCATGGGAGGCTGACATGTGGACAATTATAGCCTGTTTTAGTTATAGAGTATAGACATTCATGTAGCAAGCCAAAAACAAAAAAGTGAAACTATGATTTTCTGGTACATACTTTTTTTTGGTGCATGGGTGCCACAAGAGTTTGTGATGAATTCGATGATTATCAATCCCCAAGATCTCCTGAAATATGGAAAAAAGCTTTAAACAATCGGAGCTACAATATTTTTATTAATACTCTAAAATATATGCGATTTAGTACAAAGGGTATGTTTACTTAGCTTAAAATCAGTTCAGTTCAATTCAACTCAGCTCTTCTTCAAAAACCATAATAAAAAAAATTTCAGTTCAGTTAAAATAAGTTCATTACAGTTCAATTATTTTCAACTGAAATAAACAGGCCCAAAGTAATAATACCTTGGAGTTTACTAATTGTAGAACAATAACAATTATAAGAGGGGAAATTTAATTTTTAATCAAGAGGGACATGTGTTTCTAATAATTAAAAAAATACGGAGTACAACGTAAGGACATGTGAGGGAAATTGGTACGTTTGTATAAGTTTTCGCATCATTTTGAGCACTTAAGGAGTTAGTGAGAACCTTAACCATGTATATGAGCCACAAGGGAGCTAAAACATGAGTTAGAAGTCTCTGGGAAGCAAAGAAGTCAAGTTTTGGAGCAAACGAGCAAAAACAGAACACTCGGGAGGGCCAGAGCATTTTGCCCAGCTCGAGCACATCATGCCTGCCCAGACCGGCGGATCGCTCCATAGCTATTTTTTGACTTTTTTTGGCTTTTTACGAAACTTTGTATATATAGGGCTTCTATCCTAGGCTTATGTACGACACATTAGTATAAATTATAATCTAGTTTTACTTAGTTTCTCTCTAAAAATGCTTTTGTGCTATCCATTCATTCAATCAATCAATACAATTTCAGGTTTCATTCAATTTCCCTTTATTATTATTAAAGTAGTTTATATTATTAGTTCATCCTTTTAGTATAAGTTTTTAATTATCAATTCTTGTCATTAGATTTAATTAATTTTGTTCGCCCTAGTATTTATGCCGATAAGTTTCATTAATTTAATCATGTCTTTTGTAGCTTTTAATATCGATTAGTTTTTACAATTTTGTTAGTGGTTTAATTTTTAGGGTTAGGGGATCTATGAATCATCCCAATGCATGAACTTGTTTGGTAGCAGATTAATATGATTTATGTTATTTCCAGATTCCTATTATCTATTTATATTGCATGCAATTGAGTACTGGTCAGTTTTGATTGCTAATATGATATTGTCGAAATTGATGTCGAGAGGTAAGATTACCACAATATATTATGGGGATAATAGGCAAAACGAGTCTAAGCTAAAGGAGTTTTGAAGGAGTCTAGATTCGAGAGAATTAGCGTGCTTTAATTTAGAACATCGTTTATTTGTTCATCAGTTGTCAATCAGTCTGTTGTCGGTTCTTGGTGAACTAGTGCCCTAGGCTTAGCTTAATTAAAGGGTTAAATTCGTGTTTAATTCATGTTTTAAGTGGTACTTAGTTTCATAATAAATCTACAATAAACCAAAGGCCCCTTATAGCAAAGTAGCTTTTTAGAATTAGTAGAAATCAGTGTCTCCCTGCGAATATTTCCTTAAGTGCATTAGTTGGAGTTGTAGTTTATTTTTGATAGGTACGCAAGTTGTTTTGTCATTTTATTAAAACCAACTTTTAGCCTTGGACCAAATTGGTATAAATAAAAAGGCACTTAGCTACAATCTGGTAAAAAAAAACTTCAATTCACTGACGTTGGTAATAAAAATTGGCTTTATGCAACAAATGAGTAAAAAAAAAAAAAACTCAAGCAACACATATCTAAAAAAAGCTAAAAATTTCCGACAAAGTGCTCTAAAGCCAATTTTAATTCATTTTTTGTAATTTTTATTAGAGTTGCGAAACATGTCGTGTCGTATCACTTACATAAACGGGTTGAACCCCTCCAACCCTAACCCAACCTATTTAATAATTGTGTCGTGTCGTGCCAGCCCGTTTACTTAAACAGGTTAATACTCTTGACCCAAACCCACTAATAACGGGTCGATTTCGTGTCGAGTTAACGGGTCAAGTCATTTTCTACATACTATTGTATATAATAAAGTGGAATCGTGTCGTGTCAAGTCAACCCATTTAAGTAAACGTGTTGAACTCTCTAACCCTAACCCTACCTGTTTAATATACGTGTCGTGTCAACCCTTTTAATTAATTAACGAGTCAACACTCTTGACCCAAACCCGTTAATAACGGGCCAATTTCGTGTCGAGTTATCGGGTCGTGTCAATTTCTCCCACCTCTAGTTTTCATTCTATTTACCCTATTCAAATTTTCTCATTTAGTTTTGAAACTCTAATTTTAAGGAATTAAAAATGGAATTGGAAAACGAAATAGCTAAATAAGGATTTAGTGGAATACAAATTGGGGTTTGGAAAAATTATTTGGGAAACTATCTATATCTATATAAATTAGCCAAATATTCATAATGTATAAAATAGTTTATTTTTTATTAAATTGGAGGTATGTTTAATACTGATATACGAAGTAGCAAGGACCTTCCATAGTTATAAAAAAAAAATTATGCTTGTTATATGTTAAAACTACCTTCCACGATTAAAAGAATTTGAAGACATATTATTTTGTTGTATTTTTTTTGTACAAATTTAATATTAAAATCTAGTAGTTTATCAATAAAAGCAAATAAAAGTTAATTAATTGTGAATAGTTTGTTGAAAATTTTTGATTTTATAACTCAAATGTCGCTGGAGTTTTTTTTACCCGTTTGTATAAGGTCGTTTTTTTATTTACCAATATGTCGTCGGAGTAATTTTTTTACCAAATAGTCACCAAGGGTCTATATTCTATAACCATATGACCAATTGGCCTACTTTTGCTCATGAGGCTTTTACCTGTGGTTGAAACCTCCTATGGAAATTTTGCTTTCTTTATGACTTCCTACTTTCTTGGGGGGAAATCATTTAATTTGTAACTTTAATCTCTTATATTTTGCTCTACGAAATTTCTCTTTCCTTTTTTTTTTCTTTTTCTTTTTTCCGTAGCTAATGTGTACTCAAATTTTTTATTGACAAATTCTTATATGTGGCTAGCCACATTTTCAATTGATGGTGTGGCCACATTACATTTGATATTTTAGAAAAAAAAATTCCTCCAAAATTGTTACTCTGTCATTTTTTTCTTTGTTTCTTCTCTTTCTCTTTTCCAAAGTAACAAAAAATCACACATCTTTATGGCTCTATAATTGATGATTTTAGCAACTTAAATCTAATTAAAAGTATTTACAAACTGAAATCGAATTTCTAATTAGTGAAAAATTTGTAATGTTCTACNACGGGTCAAGTCATTTTCTACATACTATTGTATATAATAAAGTGGAATCGTGTCGTGTCAAGTCAACCCATTTAAGTAAACGTGTTGAACTCTCTAACCCTAACCCTACCTGTTTAATATACGTGTCGTGTCAACCCTTTTAATTAATTAACGAGTCAACACTCTTGACCCAAACCCGTTAATAACGGGCCAATTTCGTGTCGAGTTATCGGGTCGTGTCAATTTCTCCCACCTCTAGTTTTCATTCTATTTACCCTATTCAAATTTTCTCATTTAGTTTTGAAACTCTAATTTTAAGGAATTAAAAATGGAATTGGAAAACGAAATAGCTAAATAAGGATTTAGTGGAATACAAATTGGGGTTTGGAAAAATTATTTGGGAAACTATCTATATCTATATAAATTAGCCAAATATTCATAATGTATAAAATAGTTTATTTTTTATTAAATTGGAGGTATGTTTAATACTGATATACGAAGTAGCAAGGACCTTCCATAGTTATAAAAAAAAAATTATGCTTGTTATATGTTAAAACTACCTTCCACGATTAAAAGAATTTGAAGACATATTATTTTGTTGTATTTTTTTTGTACAAATTTAATATTAAAATCTAGTAGTTTATCAATAAAAGCAAATAAAAGTTAATTAATTGTGAATAGTTTGTTGAAAATTTTTGATTTTATAACTCAAATGTCGCTGGAGTTTTTTTTACCCGTTTGTATAAGGTCGTTTTTTTATTTACCAATATGTCGTCGGAGTAATTTTTTTACCAAATAGTCACCAAGGGTCTATATTCTATAACCATATGACCAATTGGCCTACTTTTGCTCATGAGGCTTTTACCTGTGGTTGAAACCTCCTATGGAAATTTTGCTTTCTTTATGACTTCCTACTTTCTTGGGGGGAAATCATTTAATTTGTAACTTTAATCTCTTATATTTTGCTCTACGAAATTTCTCTTTCCTTTTTTTTTTCTTTTTCTTTTTTCCGTAGCTAATGTGTACTCAAATTTTTTATTGACAAATTCTTATATGTGGCTAGCCACATTTTCAATTGATGGTGTGGCCACATTACATTTGATATTTTAGAAAAAAAAATTCCTCCAAAATTGTTACTCTGTCATTTTTTTCTTTGTTTCTTCTCTTTCTCTTTTCCAAAGTAACAAAAAATCACACATCTTTATGGCTCTATAATTGATGATTTTAGCAACTTAAATCTAATTAAAAGTATTTACAAACTGAAATCGAATTTCTAATTAGTGAAAAATTTGTAATGTTCTACTTAATTTTGTGAAACTTAAGTCATAGACTATGGTACCAGCATTGTTGGAGAAGTGGTGGTTTTTGTGGTGGCTACTATGGTACCAGAATTCGTGTAACAATATCTAATTAATATTGCCTCTATATTGTATTTTTGCTTTTCTGCAGCTCTGCGTGTGCTATTGCCTTTCCCATTTCAAAAGGCGCTTCCTCTAATCGTCACTTTTATTTAGCATTTGAATGATTGCTATTTCATTAATTATTTTAACTTTTTTTTTTTTGGGTTTTTCTCACTTGTACCCACATGTTTTTTCATTTTCTAAGGTATACCCACCTTTGCCTAAAATTCCAAGGGATACCCACAAATTTACAAAAATTATTCACTTATAACCACTTGTTAAATCCACCGTTAGAAAACCGTTAGTTCATCTTCTTCCTTCGTTTCCAACATCATCATCTTGTTTCCCTTCTTCCTCCATACCCAACTTTCAAATACAATACCTTCAAACTGCAATTCAAGACTTAAGATTTTCAAAACAAATTAAGCCCTCTATCCATTTAATTAATTTTCTCATCTATCAACAATAATTAATTTTCTCTCCTTACTCAAAAAAAAAAGATTGAAAAAAAGAAAAAAAAATCCATTTGAGTAATGAGGTTGCCATTAGTTTTTTGCTTCTTAGTTTTTAAAAGTGGTTTTAGTGCGAGTGCATGGGATGGTGGGGAGCTGTAATTGAGGGTGGTGTTATGGTGTTGACGGAGAGAAGTGAGGAAGCAACTAAATTTAACGGAAATGTCACCTGAGAGTTAACAATGTGGCTATGAGTGATTAATTTTTGTAAACGTGTGGATGTCCCTAAGAATAACACGAAAATGTGGGTACACCTTAGAAAATGAAAAAACACGTGGGTACACATGAGAAAAACCCTTTTTTTTTTATGTGTGAATGGGCAAAAGTAAGCATGCAATCAGATGAACTTTAACTTGTTTGAATAATCTAGTTTATTTGCATTATTGTATGTACTATATACTGTATTCATATAAGTAGCTTTGCTTATTTAAAAATCTAATTCCTGTCTCAATTAATCTCCTTGGTTGGATCACAATAATGCAGTTTGATAACATTAGTATACCCCAAAGAATTAATCATACTCTTCAAGTATAATGCATCTAGATCACATGGTAAGTCATCAAATATAGTTGTACTGCCTCCATCATATATCCACTTAGAATCATTAACCCACTTTTCCCCCCATGATGAAGTACAATATTATTGTGGGTCCAGCCATGTATTAGTAAAATGTTTCATTATTTTGGTCTTAATGAAAGGGCCGTTTGTAATGCATTTTACTTATTGTTTTAAGTCCAACTTTTGGGCTTATTTTGTGGCTTGTTAAGCAAGCTTTTTTGGAGGTCAATATTTTCTGAAATTATACAGCAAAATAGGGCATAATTTTCACAAGAAAACACAAGAGAGAAAGAGGGTTCTAGGTTTTCGGTTTTCTCAGGACAGCCTTCACAAAACTTTCAATTGCCGGAAATTAAACCGTTGGATCGCCTTGAAATTTTGACATCTTGCTACTGACATTAAGGGCTTCATTTTGGACGGTTGGATCGTTCGTTTGAGCTCCGGTTCGGTCAGAATCGTCTCTGGACAGACCTGCTGTTTTTGGGGTGATTTCTACACCTTTTGTTCTCAATTTATCTCTTATTGTTTGGAGTTTGTTGGTGGGTGTTTATGAAACTTGTGTAGACTGATTTGGGTTTATTTTTACCCTCAATTATCAATAAGAGAAGTTTAAGGGTGGACTCCTCAAGAGGTCCCGTGGTTTTTTACTCTTCACACAGAAGAGGTTTTTCCACGTATAATTCGTGTGTCGTTTGATTGTTTTTGCTGTTTGTTTGCTTTGTTTATTGCTGTCCACACTTTGGTTTTATTGGTATATTGATATTGGTGAATTAGTTGGGTTAATTGATTAGAGTTCTTGGTTGGTTGTCTTGTGTATGACATTGTGGGTGTCGTTGTGACCCCCTTCCGATCCTTACAACGTGGTATCAGAGCGACGATTAATTTAGTCACATTATGGAGTCGAGTAGTAGTAGCTCAATGGTTAAATTGACATCAATTAATTATTCTATTTGGAGACCTATGATGGAAGACTTGTTGTATTGCAAGGATTTGTTTGACCCGCTTGAAACTGTCACCAAATCAGATGGTAGTATTGTTAAACCAACTAAACCAGAAAAAATGGAAGAAAAAGATTGGGTAAAGTTGAAAAGAAAGACTTTAGGGATTATTAGACAATGGATTGATATTAGCATATTCAATCAAGTGTCACAGGAGTCCGACCCTTATGAGTTGTGGAAGAAATTAGAAGGTCTTTATGAGAGGAAGACCGCTCATAACAAAGCTTCATTGATTAAAAGACTTGTTAATTTGAAATTGAAAGGTGGAAAATCTGTTTCTGAACATCTTAGTGATTTCCAAGATATTATTAACAAGTTGACTACTATGAAGATTGTTCTTGATGATGAGTTCCAGGCATTATTCTTGTTGAGTTCTTTGCCAGATAGTTAGGAAACCTTGGTTGTAACTATTAGTAACTCTGCTCCAGATGGTGTGCTATCTTTGGATGTGATCAAAGACAGCATGTTTAATGAAGAAATCAGAAGAAAGGAGATGGGAGTTGACAATTCACAAGCTCTTGTTGTAGAAAATAGAGGAAGAAGCAAGAGTAGGGGTCCCAAAGGCCGTGATAACTCAAGGAGTAGGTCAAAGTCCAATGATGGGAAAAATTTGACTACATGCAATTATTGTAAGAAGCCTGGTCATATCAAGAAGTATTGTTTCCGCTTTAAAAGGGATCAAAGAAAGAAGAATGGTTCACAAAAGGAGGGAGATGATAATAACACTGCAGCAACCGCTTCTAAGAGTGATGATGAGGTCACTTTAATTTGTGTAACTAGTGAGTGTCATCATGTTGATAGTTCAGACACCGAGTGGCTAGTAGATACAGGTGCTTCATACCATTGTGTTCCTAAAAGGGAGTATTACTTGAACTACCAAGCTGGTGATTTTGGTAGTGTCAAGATGGGTAACCAGAGCTCAGCTTGCATTGTTGGGTTGGGTGATATTCGTGTGAAGACTAGTGTTGGATGCATGCTTACATTGAAGAATGTGCGTCATATTCCTAATCTACGCCTTAATTTATTGTCTGTAAATGTTCTTGATCAAGAAGGTTTTCGACATACCTTTGGAGATGGTAAATAGAAGCTGTCCAAGGGTTCTATGATTGTTGCACGTGGCGAGTTGTGTTGTTCTTTGTACAAGACATATTTAAGTGTATGTTCTGGTGAGCTTAATGCAATAGAAGAGAAGACTTCTCCTAATTTGTGGCACAAAAGATTGGGACACATGAGTGACAAGGGCATTAAATGTCTAGCAGGTAAAACACTTTTTCCTGTTGATACTACAATTTCACTTGACCCTTGTGATAATTGTTTGGCAGGAAAGCAACGCAGAGCTTCTTTCTCTAAGAAGTCTACTAAGAGGTAAGTCAAGTTGGAACTTGTGCACTCCGATGTTTGTGGTCCCATTGAGAAGATTCTCTTGGTGGCAATAGATACTTTGTCACTTTCATTGATGATGCTACAAGAAAGACATGGGTTTACATGTTGAAGACTAAAAGTCAAGTGTTAGAAATATTCAAGAAATTTCATGCAATTGTAGAAAGGGAAACCGAAAGGAAGTTAAAGTGTCTTCGACCTGATAATGGTGGTGAGTATACTTCAAATGAGTTCAAACTTTATTGCTCATGTTTTGGTATTCGACATGTGAAGGTAGTTCCCCGCACTCCACAACATAATGGTGTTGCAGAGAGGACGAACATAATCATTGTTGAAAAGGTGAGATGCATGTTGATGATGTCAGATCTTCCAAAGACATTTTGGGCAGAGGCAGTTCAAACTGCAGTTTACTTGATCAATCGATCTCCATCTATTCCTTTGGGTCTTGACATTCTCGAGAGAGCATGGAAGGGATGTGATCCCAAATATTCACATCTTAGAGTCTTTGGATGCAAGGCATATATGCATGTGCCAAAAGAACAGAGATCAAAGCTTGATTCCAAGACTACTCCATGTGTGTTTGTTGGCTATGGTGATGATGAGTATGGCTTTAGACTTTATGATCCAGAGAAGAAGAAGGTTGTACGAAGCAGAGATGTAGTATTCTTTGAATACGAGATGGGTGCAGAGCTTCTGAGTACTAGGTATTCTATTACTTCATATTTGGTTGTTGATGCTAATGATGTTTCTTCTGTTCCTACTTCTACTTTTGTTGATCAGGTTGCCATTGAGAATGTTGAAAACACACTTGATGGTGGTGAGGAGGTACATCCAGATGATGTTGGTGATGTACCAGATATTCGTGATCATGTTGATGATGATCCGGAAATTCATGATACTCCGGAAAATGTTGATGCTCCACATGAAGAAGAGGTTAATGAGCAGGGGGAGCAACCTACCCCTTCAGTGAATGACGTACAAGTTAGAAGGTCAACTAGAGTTCACAAGCCTTCTTCAAAATATCCCAGCTCAGAGTATGTCTTAGTCATTGGTGAGGGGGAGCCCGAGAGTTTCCAAGAAGTGTTTTCTAGTGGAGACAAGGATCTTTGGCTCGAGGCTATGCAAGAGGAAATGAATTCTTTGAAAAAGAATCAAACTTATGAGTTGGTAAAGCTTCCCAAGGGCAAGAAAGTCTTGAAGAACATATGGGTTTTCAAGAACAAGAAAGATGGTGAGAAGATTGTGAAGAGGAAAGCCAGATTGGTGGTTAAAGGATGCAAACAAAAAAAGGGCATTGATTTTGATGAGATCTTCTCTCCTGTGGTCAAAATGACATCTATCAGAACTGTTTTAGGGTTAGCTGCAAGTCTTGATCTTGAGTTGGAACAACTTGATGTGAAAACTGCTTTCTTACATGGTGACTTGCATGAAGAAATCTACATGGAGCAACCTGAAGGTTTTGAAGAAAAGGGGAAAGAAAAGCTTGTTTGCAAATTGAAGTGGAGTCTTTATGGGTTAAAACAAGCACCAAGGCAGTGGTATTGAAAATTTGACTCGTTTATGACAAACAATGGTTATAAACGGACTTCAGCAGATCCTTGTGTCTATTTCAGAAAGTTCCCAATTGGTAACTTCATTATCCTTCTTTTGTATGTGGATGATATGCTGATAGTTGGACAAGATGCAGAGATGATTAGTAGCTTGAAGAAAGACTTGTCCAAGTTATTTGACATGAAAGACTTGGGTCCAGCAAAGCAAATCTTAGGCATAGAGATTGCTTGTGACAGGAAAGCTGGAAAGTTGTGGTTATCACAAGAAAAGTATATTGAACGGGTGCTTGAAAGGTTCAATATGAAGAATGCCAAGCCTATTAGTACACCATTAGCATCTCACTTCAAGTTGAGTAAGAGTGCTTGTCCTACAACAGAGGAAGAGAAAGCAAGTATGTCTACTATTCCTTATTCTTCTGCTGTTGGTTCTTTGATGTATGCTATGGTTTGTACTAGGCCAGATATTGCACATTCTGTTGGTGTTGTGAGTAGATACTTATCCAATCCGGGTAAGGCTCATTGGGATGCAGTGAAGTGGATCTTTAGATACTTGCGTGGCACTTCCAAACTTTGTTTGTGTTATGGAGGTGGTAAACCTATTCTTGAGGGATATACAGATGCAAACATGGTTGGTGATCTTGATATAGTAGAAAGTCTACTTCAGGTTATGTGTTCACATTTTCAGGGGGAGCCATTTCTTGGCAATCCAAATTGCAAAAGTGTGTGGCTTTGTCGACTACTGAGGCAGAGTATATAGCAGCTGTGGAAACAAGCAAGGAGATGCTTTGGTTGAAAAGGTTCCTACAAGAGTTGGGTTTGAAGCAAGGTGAGTATGTTGTACTTTGTGATAGTCAAAGTGCTATGGACTTGAGCAAAAATGTCATGTATCATGCTCGTACCAAGCATATTGATGTTCGATATCATTGGTTGAGAAATGTGATTGAGTTGAAGAAAATGAAACTCAAGAAGGTTCATACCAATAAGAATGGTGCAGACATGTTGACAAAGGTGCACTAGTAAAAAAAATAGCTTATTAGTATCGTTTTTTTGCACCTATTTGTATCGTTTTACACACGATACAATTGGAGGCGTAACAAATAGCAATTTCTATTTGTATCGTTTGTTAGAAACGATGGTAATAGCTTCTATTTGCATCGTTTTTTTTATGGAAACGATACAAATAGGTAGTCTATTTGTATCGTTTTTTACAAACAAACGATGCAAATAGGTGGTTTTTAAAGTATAAAAAATAGCTATTAGTATCGTTTGTTTTTTAAAAAAAAACGATACTAATAGCAATTTTTGAAAACAAAAAAAAATCACAATTGTAATGAAATAATAATACTAGTAACCAAAAATTAAAATTATTATAACAAAGACTATATTAAATTAATTAATAACAATAATAAATTATTACAAAGACATTAATGATACATAAAGAGGCATAAATTAACTTCACCATAACAAAATCATAGTAGACCAAATTCTAATAAAAGTGCAGAAACCCAACAACAAAACACTTTAATAGGAACAACTCAATAGCAATAACATGAGTAAAATACATCAGATCAAAAGTTAGAGCGAAGCCAAATGAACCCAGCTACGAAGAGGTCCTGCGGTAGGCGGGGCTGATCTTCATAGTTTCTTTACAAACTCTTTTGCCTTGTTGTATGTTTCACGCATAACCATGGTCAGAGCAAAGCCAAATATATTCATCTACTGATCTCATGCACACTGCCACTATGCTATACAACAGTATAACATGTTAGCATGCTCAACAGATTACCTGAAAATAAAGCACAGCATTCCAAAAGCTATTGTACAACAGTAGCAGAACAACCACAAAACAACCCATAGACAGAAAGCAAGATAACTAGCTCTGATCTGTAAAGTTACAAACACAAGTAACAGAGAGCGAGATAATTATCACATTCTTATTTAATCCAATTGTGTTGTGTCTTTCTTTCTTCTGAGTTGCATGTTAATTTTGAAACCATGAAACTTTATTGAGGTGATAACATTTCGCTATATAAACTTTTGATTAAAAAGATAACATGCACAAGAATAAAAATCAGTCAAACACAATTCAAACACCCAAAATCAAACTCAACAAACACAAAATCAAAAATCAACAACAAAAACCGAAAATGAATTACCTATGCACTGTTTTCTACTAACATCGTCTCTTCAATTAAACTGCTTAATCAAATTCTATAGTTAGAGCAAAGCCAATTGTATATAAAGTATTTATCTATCTCATCCTATAGAGTAGTACAACGTCCTCAACAAAAGACCTAAAACTAAAGCACAACATTCCCAAACCTGCTGTATAACAGTAGCAAGACAACAACATAAACAGGAAGAGATAAATAGCTTTAAAACAACCCTTAGAGAGACAAATAGCTGTAAAAAATAATGAATAAACAGAATACATCAAGCCATAAGATAATTACCTTCCTAACAATGCATTAAAATTAGACTTATTAAAATGAAATAAAGTGAACAACAAATTAATATAAATCCTACAATTAGTCTCAAAATTCTTGCAGTAGTGTCAATGCCACTGTCCCTTTTCCCCATCATACCTCAACTATAATGATCATATATTCATTATAGCATCTCCAAACTTAATATATGTGAATACATGCAAAAAAAAGGATATAATATTACATGTCATAGAGCCACATCAAGATAACAAGCAATGCAATATGACTGCGTGTCTACATTAAAGAGATATTTGGCAAGAAATGATAAGGCTGAGAACATAATTTAAAATAAATCTTTACAGAATCACGAACTAC
The DNA here is from genome assembly GCA_016808085.1 of Suaeda aralocaspica. NCBI lineage: Eukaryota > Viridiplantae > Streptophyta > Magnoliopsida > Caryophyllales > Amaranthaceae > Suaeda > Suaeda aralocaspica. The sequence continues at coordinate 37,597 of PYUH01000549.1, forward strand.
AGTGTATAAATTAATATTGATGTGCTGAGAGTTTAAATGATATCATTCCAACAACAAGAGTATGATCAGGTGAAGGTAACAAAAACTTGACTGAAGTGCTTGAAGCAGCCACAATGGCACTGCAGTTTGCAACAATAAAAAGGCAAATGAAAGCTGAATAAGTAAAAGAAGTTAAAAGTAAATGAGTTATGGTTACCTGTTTGTAGGTGAGCATCTCACACAAAGTCTTAACATCCCTCTTCCTGGGAGTTAAACCAGCCCGGACAACATTGTCTGAAGTTGTCATACACTCGATGCAGTCACCAGATACATAGGCATGAAGTTCATTTACCCCCAAGCACAAGGCTTCGCCAGGATTGAGAGTTACGAAATTCATAAGAAAAGCAGCTAGACCACCCACATCGCCTGGATATTCTTTCTCAAGTATTAAGACCAACTTCTCTTCTGCTGTTAACTGATGCAGGAGACACACATGTTATGAAATTGGGTAACTTCTATGACTGGAATAGGAATTGGAACAGCATATCCCTTGATCAACACAAGGAACCACACATAAGCACGACAAATAAGTTGTAGAAATGGGAAACAGATGAAAGACCTCTTGAGTTTGCTACACAACATTATATAGTTACATTTCACATGGAAAGGTTGTTTTCCATGCAATAGAAAACTTTCATGGTATCCCATTGCAAACAAACATTTAAGAAAGTAAAAAGGGTTTTCAAAGAATGAAGGTTCTAAATCAATCTAGTAGTTTTCACTCCTACAAGGTATGAGTTTTACATCGACAATTTTTTTATGTTTGGCAATAAGCGAGACAAAGAATAGAAATAGAGAGAAGGAAGTCATCAATGGTGGGGTACTAGTGTTAATGGACATAGGTTGGGATGTGGAAATTGACATATGAAGTATATTATGATATTCTGGAGGTTTTATTAAGGTTTTCTCCCTTTTAGGCAGAGCAATCAAAAGAAAATGACATTCCTTAGAGGTTTATGTTTCTAAATTTCTAAATTTCTAATTTCTAAACTCCCTTTTTAGGGAGAGCAATCAAAAGAAATTTCTAAATTTCTAAATAGCAACGTCACCATATGGGAGGTGCATATATATACTCCAATAATTAATGTAGGTCATATTAACACTGGACCAATATGAAAATTAAAGCTGCAAATCTCTCTGAAACAATGGTTATGAACTAATGAAGTTCCACTATTGCTTAGTGACATTGCTACCATAATAATGTTGGAATAAAAAATAAATTCAAATTTGCAAAAAAATCATTCAATGCAGAGAAGTTGCAGTCTTAATTTTCTCATGCGTTGTTTTCTTTGTTTAGAATTTTAGGGGATTTTAACAATAAATTTTTGGTGGAAAATGAGTCTATACATGAAAGAAATTATAAGATATATTTCTAATTGATAATAATTTGATATGACGAGTTATTGGAGGAAAAAATAGAATAATATCGGAAATATAAATTTTTGACAAGTAAATAATCAAACATACATAAATTAAATTTAAAATACCTGTATGAGAATCAAAGGGGAGTCCAAGACATCAGAATAACCAGGGACATCAAACAAAAGTTCATCCAAACAAGGAAACGGAGGCATAAGTGGACGTCCAAACTACTTGAGACATACATCAGCTATTGCTTCAATGAACATAATCCCTTCTGCATTACACTCCACCACTAGTTTGCCACCTCCTTTCTCCCTCAGCCTCCCCGCGAAAGGATAGTACCACATCAATGCTTTAGCAGTAGCCGTAGCTCCACAATCAAACCTCATATCATCAAACTCCATTACATCCATCCAAAATCATAGCAATCAATCAAATCACAAGTAATAAAAACACAACACAATAACTCAAAATACCAATTTATTCCATTAATAAAGCAAAATCACCCATGACTCACAACGCTAATAATTGCTCCAAAATCCAATACAATCAATGAAACAACATAAACCCAATTATCAAAAACATGCAATTTCAAACATAGAAACAAGCAAACTAAGAAATAAGAAAAAACTGAATCAAAAACGAATCGAATATAACCTAACAATTGACCAATAAACTTGAATCAAAATTGTATTTGATCGAAATACATAATAAACCTTAAAAATAGGACAAATAAAACAAATTAAACAAAAAATTGAGAAATTTACCTTCGACGATAGGAATTCAATTCATCTTCGACAGAACAAGACCACCCCAAAAGTCTAATTCGAATACCCTAACCTCTAGAAAAAGCAATTCGAAGACCCTAACCACAAAAACCCTAAATTAAAACCTTCGAATCGAAAACCCTAACCACCGAAACCTCTAATTCGAAAACCCTAACCACTCCAATAACCCAATCATAAAACCTAGTTATCCCACCAAATACCCAATCAATAAACCCTAGTTATCACACCAAACACCCAATTCAAATAAAAAACCTGAATTGGGTTTATTGATAGAGTGAAGAGACGAGATAGTTGGTTTGGTGAGATGAGATGATAGAGTGAAGAGTAAGAATATGAGAGAGTTGAGAGTGAAACAGATATGAGAAATGAGATTGAGAGACTTGCTTTTTTTAAGGGTCTTAAACTCCCATTAGCATCGTTTTTTATTGAAAACGATATAAAAGCTCCGTGTTGTGTTTTTTGAAGCTTCTATTAGTATCGTTTCGTGTAGAAACGATACTAATAGAGAAGTATTAATATTGTTTATTTTAGAAACGGTACTAATGGGTGTCCTATTAGCATCGTTTTTTGTAAAAACGATAATAATGGAGACATATTAGTGTCGTTTTTATTAGAAACGATACTAATATAGACCTATTAGTATCGTTTTTCTCACAAACGATGCTAATGAGGCGTTACTAATAGCCATTTTTTTACTAGTGGTGGTTCCAGGAAGCAAGCTTGATGTTTGTAGTAAGCTTGCGGGAATGAGCTTCAAGTGATTGTTGAAGCGCGATCGTCTTCCCCGTTTTGGGCTGGAGGGGGAGATTGTTGTGGGTCCAGCCAAGTATTAGTAAAATGTTTCATTATTTTGGTCTTAATGAATGGGCCGTTTGTAATGCATTTTACTTATTGTTTTAAGTCCAACTTTTGGCTTATTTTGTGGCTTGTTAAGCAAGCTTTTTTGGAGGTCAATATTTGCTGAAATTATACAGCAAAATAGGGCATAATTTTCACAAGAAAACACAAGAGAAAAAGAGGGTTCTAGCTAGGTTTTCGGTTTTCTCAGGACAACCTTCACAAAACTGTCAATTGCCAAAAATTGAACCGTTGGATCGCCTTGAAATTTTGACATCTTGTTACTGACATCAAGGGCTTCATTTTGGACGGTTGGATCGTTCGTTTGAGCTCCGGTTTGGTCAGAATCGTCCCTGGACAGACCTGCTGTTTTTGGGTGATTTTTACACCTTTTGTTCTCAATTTATCTCTTATTGTTTGGAGTTTGTTTGTAGATGTTTTTGAAACTTGTGTAGACTGATTTGGGTTTATTTTTACCCTCAATTATCAATAAGATAAGTTTAAGGGTGGACTCCTCAAGAGGTCCCGTGGTTTTTTACTCTTCACACAGAAGAGGTTTTTCCACGTATAATTCGTGTGTTGTTTGATTGTTTTTGCTGTTTGTTTGCTTTAATTTGTTTATTGCTGTCCACACGGTTTTATTGGTATATTGATATTGATGAATTAGTTGGGTTAATTGATTAGAGTTCTTGGTTGGTTGTCTTGTGTGTGACATTGTGGGTGTTGTTGTGACCCCCTTCCGATCCTTACAAATATATGGTGCAATATCCATCTCTGAAACAACACATATATACCAATTATTCCACCAAATCGATCAATATGCATTACTCCATATTAATTAAAATGATTAAAAAAAATCAAATAAAATCATCATTGTTTCATAAAATCAAATAAAAGTTAAGGTTATTAATGTATGCTTAACGAATGCTGGTAATGATATCAGCGAAAAGAACTAACGTTCTCCCGTGCTTCCAGACATGTTAGGTTAGTGAACTGGTTCTAATTTGAACACCACTATCTATTACTCCGTATAAGACTCTAGAACTGCTCACCAAAATGCATGAACTATGAAAGAATCAAATTCGTCTACAAAAATTATTGAAAGTGCTGTACCGCATGGGAAGTTGAAGCTACTAGGTGCAATTGGTAAGAATATATTCATATTCTACCGAGTGCTTGTGTTTTTAATTATCCTGTCTCATTTAATTTTGCATCATCCGTTTCGACTTGTACATATGTCAATGCACGTATTTGACCTTAAATATTTTTTATTGTATATATAAATTATAATAATGGATAATAATAACGTATACATTAAAACGAATGAAACAAAACCCTATATGACTATGTTATGTTTTACATATTAAACGTACAATAAAAGATTCTTTCATCTTATGATAGTGTCAAGATTCCAAACATATCAAATATTTAGGAAGGGGGAAAGTATTATTTAACTTCATCCAACCAAAATTAAATATGGTAATATTATCTTTATTATGATTACAAAATGTCATAATGCGGAAAAAAAAGAAGCAAATAAAGATAAATCACAAACACAAAAGTCACGGCTAACACGTTGTGAAAGCAATTTATATAATACAATCGGTGGTGGTTGTACCTTGCTAGATAAAACTAAAGGTGAAAAATTTATTAATGTGACTTGAAATGATTAGGTAAATTAAAAAATAGCTTCAAATTAAATAAACAAATTTTTTTGTCTTTAAATAAACCTTGTAAATTACAATCACTTGTATCATATACATCATCCGCTCTAATTACTCCATTTGTTGCAGGTTGATGTTCCTAGTTTTCATTTAAGCCTATTCAATATTGTTGAATTAGAGGTAAAAGTTATTTAGGGCCTGTTTACTTCAGCTTAAAATCAGTTCATCTCTTCTTTTATTTTGCTACTCATTAATCCTTCATAAAAAACTTTCAATTCAGCTCAGTTCACTTCAGTTCAACTGGTTTCAGCTGATGTAAACACGTCGTTAGTATAATCTCCTCTAATATCTATAGTGGTACTCAATGCTTTTTCCTTTCAATTGCCCAACACGGAATTGAATTAATTAAAATATAAATGTTACATTGTTCTAAAAGTAAACATGTACAAATTAAAAATTAATTCCAACAAAAATGTCAAACAATAAGGTTGAGATATTCGCATAAAAATCCACAATAATCAAAATTGTTTAGTTCACAAAATTAAAGTTAGAAGCTAGAATATGATCTACTAGTTGCTTTTGATGCATGGTGCCAAATTATGTTACACATCAAATAAATTAATATGAAGGGAATACATGTGACACTAATAATTATTCTCTACGCGGTCACACCTAGCTCCTTCAATTCTTATTCCATGTATATATATATACCACATGATAATATTCAACATCCTTATACATCAAACAACAAAGACAAACTATTATTTTGTTTCAATACAATTTTGTTTGTAATTAAAAGGAACATCTAGTTGAGAAAAATGACATGGGGATGGGGATATGGGCAAGGGTCTTATGGCTATGGTGGTAATCCCTATGGTTATGGGGACTATAATCATCATCACCACCATCATGATCATCACGGATGGAGTCCCGACTATGATCATCATCATCATGGTCACCACCATCACGACCATGATTACTATGATCATGATTACCACCACCATCATCATGGTGGTCACCACCATGGCGGTCACCACCACGGCCACCATCATCACCATGGTGACTACTATTAGTACAACCATACTTGGGCATTACGAGGTTCTACGTAAGATGGTCAAGCAATATTGGTGCTTTTGTGAGATTGATTTTACATAGAATATAGAAGTTTATACTACTAGTAGAAGTGTAAAACAATAAAAAATACCATATAGTACGTACTTTAGTATGTATTCCGGCATTATTTAGTATGTACTTGTGATATATTTAATTTGTTATGACATACGTCGTAATATTTATTCCATAGTTCGGTAGCTAGGCTGAACTAGACTATTTGTGACATATTTGTTGCTTGATCATAATAGTATGTAAGATTTGCTTTCTATCTATGTTTTCAATCATATTTCATGTACTTTGTACCTTTGGTAATACCATGATTAGTTATTTTATGAGTCTTACATATTATATATGTTTGATGTGTTACAAATCGAGGATGAATAAGGGACCAGATTTATCATTCTAAGGCATGAAATCTTTGCTATTCTATTTGTTTGATTCTTCCCCTCACCGGATTAACAATAAATAACTAATAAGATACAATTAAAAGAACATTTTAATTTGATGATATGCAAAGTAAATCAAGAAAGAAACTCGTAATGCATGTATTAATGAAGAAAACTTGAATTATGTTAGCTTGTTTGAGAGAGAAGAAAATGAGTAATTTCTCAAACATTTGAATTAATCAAGTGAGATTAAATCTATCTTATTTAAAAGAGTTTATATCCAAAAGATTAAGTTCAAGCAAGGATGCATATGCACTCACATAAAGTTAGATGAAACTACCCAAATGAACTAATGACAATAAAACGTTCAAATTGAGAGTAAGGGGTAGCTCAAGTGGTTAAAGCTTCCCTTCCACTCCCAGGTGATCCTGAAGTCAAATCTCATCACTTGCCCTAATGGCTCCCAAACACCCAAAAAAAATATAAAAAAAAAAACGTTCGAATTTGCAAAATTGCAACATTAGCTAGAGACAAAAGAGGGCTCGCACCTTACAAAGTAAAGGTCGCACTTTGTGATTGAGGATTGCACCTTGCGAAACCACTTTTGCCTTGCTTCTTCCTTGTCTTGCCTCTCTCCTTTGCTTCCTCCGTTACTCCATTCACATGTTTCAAAGCCCATTTATCTATAAATGTTCCAACAACCCTCGTTCCATTTATAGAGTATACATGTAAATTGAAAGGCTTTAACTTGCTAATAATTATAGACGCGACATGCTCATGCATAATAGAAACGGCTTTTTTACCAGGTACCCTTAAGATTTTGCAAAAATCATCGGATACCCTTATATAGTTTAAAAAACTCACTAGGTATCCTTGAAATTTTTAAAAAAACAAATGCACCATTTTCCCTAGATGACTAACAGCATTAATAAAAAAAACTTTTACTCACTAAAAACAATTAAAACCTCGATTACGGCCATAACCAAACCATGGTTATCGTTATCCCCTATATTCTCCTCCTAACCAAAATCCAAATTTAAGTGAATAACACCCAAAAAATTTGGACAATACCCAAGATCTATTTATTTTAGGGAATAGTACCCAAATATAGTTTTTGTTATGTAAGATCTACTTATTTGGGGGAATAGTACCCAAAGATTTGTGTAGTGACATGTCGTTTTCACATTAGTGTTTAGGTACTAGCGTGTGAATTTTCTGCTAACACCTAGACATTGGTGGAAAAATCGGCCAATACCCAAGTACTAGTGTGAAAACAACACGCCACTGTATCATATATGACTTGTTGTTTTCACAATGGTGCAAAGGCATTGTTTGTAGTTTTTCACATGCTTAAGAGTTGGTGTAGAAATTGCACGATGGTGTTAGAATTTGGTGTAAATACAACACACTACATAACTTTTTCGATGAAAAACCAATTTCAATTACGAATAAAGACTTCATACGATTGGAAATTATGGACTATTATTCAAAATTATGAGATGCAGCTTACCTTAGACATTAAGGAAATTGAATTGGTGGTTCAAAGGTCGATAAGGTACTAATGGTGGTGGGAGTGATGGAGTTGTTGCTATTCATGGTTGTCCTTTTGGGCATTGTCAAAAGGAGTTTAGGGTACTGCCAACAGGATATGGTACAGTGGCGCAAGATGGTGGATGCAAGGTGCACTAATTGAGAGAGAAAGAGGATCGAGTCACAAATATTGCTAAAATTTTCACTTCATATCATTTGAGAAATATGATCATCTATTTTAGACGGTGCTTATATATTTCAAATGGAATTTAACAATACCTTTAATCCTATATTATAGATTTACAAAATACATTACTCTTCTCGGCTTTATTTAGTAAAGCTTGATTCAACTCGACTCGAGTATCCGACATTTCCTCCAACATTAACGGAAGTCAAAATCGACGGCCCTCGAACATTCCAACAAACCCAAAACCAAACACCCAATTCAACTCACCTCACCTCAATTTTCTCTCTCCTCAACCTTCAACCTTCAACAATGGAGGTTCCTCCATCAACCTCAACAGGAGGTCCAGCGCCATTTCTACTCAAAACCTACGACATGATTGACGATTCATCCACTGATGAGATCGTATCATGGAGTAACTCAAACACTAGCTTCATCGTTTGGAATCCTCCTGAATTCGCTCGTCTTTTGCTTCCTACCTACTTCAAACACAACAACTTCTCTAGCTTCATTCGTCAGCTTAATACCTACGTAATCATCTTCTTCTTCTCTCTTTTTATTTTGATTTCAACTTTTCTGAATTTATAATTAGGTTTTCTTGATTTTTTGAATTTTTTTGCTCTGTTTATTATTATGATTGTGATTTTAGGTTATTTCGATTAATTTGAATGATATTAGGTTTTTTGATTTTGTAAATTTTGTTTAGTTTCGTGCAATTATGATGTTGATGATTGATTTTGTTGATAAAACTGTTTAATTTGATTTGTTTCAGAGAGTTTGAATCTGTTTTTCTTAATTAAGTTGCTTAATTTTAGGTTTTTGCCTCATGATTGATAGTTTGTTGAGAAATTTTGTGTGATGTACTATACATTTAGGCTAAGGAGAAATTGGCCTCAATAGCACAAATTATAGGTTGGGTGCACCAAACAACACAAACTAAAGCGGATGCATACAACAACACGAACTATTAATCTAGATGCATGTAGCGATATAAATGACATCATGATTAAATCTTCAATCAAAATAATGTTAACACTTCGTGATGTTGTGTGCACCCACTTTAGTTATCTATGTCACTGTTTGCACCTAAGTTAATAGTTCATGTTGTCATTTGCACCCACTTTAGTTCTTGCTCTTTGGTGCCCTAACCTATAGTTTGTGTTGTTGAGGCCAATTTGTCCTTAGGTTAATGGTGCAATTTTTAAAATTGCTTGGTTGTAAGATTAGTTTTGGAAATAATTTATATTGTTTGAACAATAAGAGGAAAGTAATGGGGAGGCACTACTTTATGGGATTGAATGTGTGGCAATGATGCGTAAGCTACATTGGATGCATGGGCATACAAGAAAGATAAAATAAAGAATGGGTTAGGAAGATAATTTGGACATATGAGGCAGAGACCAAGTACGGCACCGGTAAGAAGGTTAGATTAGTTGTAACCGGATGGATGGAGAGGTAGAGGAAGACCTAAGCTTGGAGAGAGTGGTTGCTGTAGATATGAATATGAGGTTGTTGGGGCTTGAAGAGAATTCAACATTAGATAGTGGAAAATAGATAGAGAGGAATTTTGCGGATGACTTTTGTGATTCCCCTTATCGATTCATGTCTACTCAACACCAAATTATTTTGGGACTAATGTTTTGTTGTTGTTGTTGTATTAAAGAATATTTTAGAGAGTGAAAAAGCGGAAGACTGAATTTATGCTACATATCTCTTTGCCTTAAATGGGGACATAGATAGAGAGGCAGTGGCGGAGCGAGGATTTTCCACATGGTGGGTCAATATTTAGGTCGCATTAGACCGTATACGGGCATGGACACAGGAATGAGTACGGGAAACGGCCAAATTTTTTTAGGGTACCCAAGTCAACAAGAACTCTATCTCAAAAACAACAACAATCTGAAATTTGAATTAATCTCAAATTAACACTTAAATCTCAAATTAAATAAAAATTGAAATCTCAAACTTAAATCTAAAAATATGAAATTAACCAACCATTTGTACTTAAATCTCAAATTAATTAAGAAAACAATTTAAATTAAACAATCTAACTAATTAAACAACTGAAATATAAAATTAAACATATCTTGATGTAGTAGTGGAGAATTAGCGAGTCGCGGTTGGTGGATGGTGGCCGGATGAACAGAGCGGGCGCCAACAACACCAACAATGCACCAATCATTGTGTGATTCTGGAGAAAAAGATTGTGTCAAAGTAAAAAAAAAAAAAAAAAAAAA
>PYUH01000549.1:48364-116313 GCA_016808085.1 Suaeda aralocaspica
AAAAAAAAAAAAAAAAAAAATCAATTAAATCAAATTAAAAGACCAACAAAAAATAAACAACTCAATAACTTCATTGCACATTTGCACTTCAAAATCTACCCTTACAATGAATTTAATCTCAAAATAAGTAAATAACAACAAAAACTACTTAGATCTGAAATTAATTAAACAAAACAAAACAAATAAATCTGAGAAATAAACAAAAATAGATCGACATTACCTTAACTCATTGAAGTATTGAACAACAACAATAAAACTAAAAAACAATTAATTAATTAATTAATTAAATAACAATCCAAAATCGAAAAATCGATATAAATCAGTATATGGTCGAAGATAATGAATAATAATTAATCAAAATCGATATAAAGATAATGAATATTGAATAACATACCTTGATAACTTGATTTAGTTAAGTCATTTTCTGAGACCCCCGCCGCATCACCGGAACTGTCGCCGTTAGCCAAGCTACAAGCTGTCGAAGTCGTCGCGATTGACGAAGTCAGAGCCGCAAAGTGAGCAGAAGCGAGCACATCGAATCAGCATTCAGCAACATCGAAGACCCAAACAACACCACATCAGGCCATCGTGGTCACCGGTGAACCACCAAGGCACCAATGGCCAACCGCCGTCACCAAAGTTGAGATGAGAAAGAGATGAGAGAGAGTGATCAAGTTAATAAAATGACCAGGAAATAAACATTTGTTGCATCTAAATTGAAGCATCCATTATTTGCATTGATCGTTGGGCAAGGCTTAGGTGTCAAGAAGGGGCACTCTATCAATAACTTTGTGCATTAGAAACTCTGAGGCTTTGAAGTTAGAAAAGGATCAGTGTGATTGTGACTCCGTGAGCAATGAGAATTAATAGTGTATGCTGTATGCAGATTTTCAATATATTTGGCAGTAAAATTAATTGACTGTTGGTGATGAAGGGAGCAGATTAAGTGTTTACTGTACAGTTTATGTTTAGATAAAAGTGAAAATGAAACTAAGGTACAGCCAGGCAAACTTAGCAAGGCTGCCCCCATCTTTCCACTTCACATGTCTTTGTGTGTTTTCAATTGTGAAATTACTACTCAGAATGGTCGCCTCGTATTTGTTCCCAAGTATCAATATATTTTGTTTACCTTGCTCTATGCATTTCTGATATAGTTTTAATTCCATAATATTAGTTTAATAGTAGGTTTTTGCCAGTTACCTGGTTTCTGGTCACTGGTTTTTCCAAGAACTCAGGGTATCTCTGACTACTTAGGGGCTTATACAGTCTTGTCATATGAACTGAACAAGGAAGCTGTATGGTTTTTCAGGGATTTCGGAAGATTGATCCAGAAAGATGGGAATTTGCGAACGAGGATTTTATAAAAGATAAGAAGCATCTGCTGAAGAACATCCATCGTAGAAAGCCAATTCATAGTCACAGTCACCCTCCACCAGATCAAGAGAGAGCAGCTTTTGAGGAAGAGATGGAAAAGCTCAATCGTGAGAAAAATGAGCTTGATGCAAAAGTCTCAGGTTTCAAGATGCACCATTGTGCTGCAAAGTCACAGCTTGAAGACATAACACAGCGTATAAATGGCATGGAGCAAAGGCAGGAAAAATTACTGACTCGCTTGCAAAAAGCAGTTCGGAATCCTGCGTTTGTTGAACATCTTGCTCAGAAAATGGAAGCTATGGATCTCACAGCATATAACAAAAAGAGACGATTACCACTATCTGATCACTTCCTGCCGGCAGTGGAGAATAATTATGGGGATAACCAAAGCTGTTACAGACCGGAAGTTTCAAATTATCAGCAGGATATGTCTAATAAACTTAAATTGGAGTTGTCAACTGCTGTTTCAGACATAAACTTGGTCTCAAATAGCACGCATAGCTCAAATGAAGACTGGGCAAGTCAATCGAGGAGATCATCTGGCATAGACCCAAAAGATGCAGAATTAGGAATGTGTACCCAGCCATTTGCCACAGAAACAATAGAACTGTCAGACACTGGAACATGCCTAGGATTTAACATGAATGCGCCATTGTCAGACAAATTAGGATTAAAAGAATGTCCTGGGTTGCAGTCTTTTCAGCAAAGCTTGGTTTCAACAGAAGAGCGTGAAGGTCAGATATGCTGCCAGTTGAATCTTTCGTTGGCATCTTCTCCAGTACAAGTACAGCCCAATCAAAGTGCCTATTTAGGTAAACCAACTCATATGGATGTGGATGCATCTCAGGGAACCAGACCTGATTCCAATGATAGTAACAGGGATAAATTTGGAACAAGAAGTACTCAGTCGATTGGTAATGTTAGCAATTTATTGTCATCTCCCGAAACTCGCAGTAATAATGAGGAGGGCAGTATTGGAAATCAATCATCATCGCCAGAAACTCGTAGCAATAACCAGGATCTTACACCAGCTGCACCAGCACCTGCCCGTGTGAATGACCAATTCTGGGAGCAGTTTTTAACTGAGAGGCCGGGAGCCTCAGATGCAGAAGAGGCTTCATCTTGTTATCGAGCTCTTCCTGGTGATGAGCAAGAAGACAGAGGCTCTAGCCATGGGATGTCCAGAACAGCAAATAACTTGGGTAAGCTCACTCTTTGAGCTGCTTCATTGTATGAATACATGGCTAGTTTAGAGAAGATTTGGCAAGTTCTTATATAGCTTCCGAAATTTGTAAGAAACTAACCTCACCAGCAATGTCTATGTTATTTTGTAAATAACTATATGCTGAAAACTGATCATCTTTCTTTGGTCAGATATGATACGTGATGTTGTTCCCACGTTTAACTTTTGTGCTTCTTTGTAGTTGAAATTTGTAAAGTAACAAGTTTTTGCTATTTGTAAAAAAAAAAAATTCTATAGAAGTTTCAGATTTTCATTTCTTTCATTTGTTTTGCTTTTCATACTCTTCCCATCATCTTTGAAAAGGAAAGCTTTTTGTCATAGTCACTCATGATTGTCATGAGTACATGAGAATATGAAGTCTAACAGTAGCATAAAGTTTGAGAAGCCATGTAAGTTTAGGACCCAGATCATCGTATACAACCTAATAGCGCTCCAACCTTTGAAGAACATTAACAATTCAACTTAAACTTTGTGTTTCATCTTCGGCATCCATATCAGGTATGTCATTTTAGCCACTACGTAAATATAAGTAGTTGGCACTTCATTTCTATTTGCCTAGCACGAAGAGGCCGACTACCTGTGACTGATAAGTGAAAACGTGTATTTGATCTCTTTAAACAAGTCCAAGTACCATAGGTTAATATATCATTATCAATTAATAAGCTTATGTTAATCAGTTAATGTATAAGTATTGCACAAATTTGACCTTTAGATGAAGCTTACATAGTTACATTTGCCCTCTCACAAGTACATATGCATAAGATTCACATTCACCTAACTGTGTTGATGTTTTACAGTTTTGGACTTGCTGTTAATATATTTTACTGTGTATTTAAGGTTACCTGCCAAAAATTACTTTTTTTTTTTTCTTTGTTTGTCATTAAGCTAGAGGGCACATATAATAAATGCACATTAAGCATTGAGCCACTGATATTAGTCAAAGATGATGGGTAGGTGAGCTTCTCACTCAGATCATCCCTTCATCATTATCTAGCCCCTCGCTTGTTGAGTTGTCTGTTGACTTTTTTTTGCATATAGAGTTCCCAAAATACTATTTTATGCGATATTTGGACCACCTCAAATTTTTTTATATGATTATATGAACCCAATAGAAAGTGTACGTTAACGTTTATAATGTTGATTTTAGCGTTCCTCATGGTGAGTAGAGTATAGAAAATTAACACTTTGCTTATAACTTTGATTACGTGTAGCTATATGCCTATATTTGCTCGTGTTTGGCTTGTCCGATACAATTGAATTGTACACGTCTAGATTGTAGAGATGGTTAAGATCAATCGACTATAGGAACGAAATGTTAAATGTAACCGTAAGGGGGAGTTATGTACTTGTAACATTGTAACAAAGGTACTTCTCAGTTTTGACTGGCATATCTTCTGGATAAGTGGTGGATTTATAACATCACTACTACTTCATTAAAATCGATCATAATCAATGATCTAATAATTACATTTAACAATTACAAGTAATAGAGAAATAATATCTTCCAAGGATTGGACAATTACACTAAAACCCACCAATCAATCATAATTATTAATTAGAGTATCTGGCTTGCTGTCCAATATCTTTAGATGCTTCATTCATAATAGTATTAAACATTATTTTTGTTCATTATTCTTTCTTTCTTTCTTTCTTTCATAATACTTCAGAGTACTTATTTATTCATTACTAAACGGTGCATGCTGATATTCATTATTCATTGCATTTCTGCACTCGAGTGCTACGTGTGAACTTGATGCTTAATTTGTTGTCTATGAGATCTAGCAATGAAGTATACTTTCTTTCACGTTGTTGATTGATCCAATTTTCTTTTTTTTTTTTTTTTAAAATATCCGATGGAGCATTTTTTGGACATTCGTTAACTTTTGCCTCTTTACGATAAATTAAATGCCTCTGCACCAGCACTTTGTTCGATGGATAAAAATATGAACTTTGGGAATTAGGACACATATTTGCAAATTATTGAATCATACTAAATTTTGGAAATGGTCATCAACATCTCCATTGTTGTGTATTACTATCATCTTTTATCTGTTGTAGGTCCTCGTTTGAGTATTCGGATAAGGCCAACTGGAAGCTAGTCTCTTTCTACTGTTTTAATCAGAATGCAAACCAAAATTTATTGACTTTTGTTACAACTGCTAGAATTGATTAAGTAAAACAGAGAAAAGAGAGCTTAGACTTGATCATTAATGGAGGAAAATTCTGTTACAGCATTTTCTCTTTCTAGAGAATGGTTTAGAGAGAGAAAATGTAGTTGAATGAATGAATTATTACAGTAGACAAATTAAATTTATACTAAAGACTACTAAACTTTCATTGGCTAAGCTGAGTCATAGAACCGTTCTAATTGGTTGAAGAAATCTGAGCTGCCATAACTAACTCTGACAACAACTAACAACTTGTAGAGTTAGTTATGAAATCAGTTGCAAGAAGCTGAGCTAGCTGTAACTGAAAGCAGCAGCAGTAGCAGTATTCTCAACAACTTTTCAGGCTGCTTTCCAGTGTTGTGATTGCTGATAAGTACTAAAGTAGTTTCTATGCTGTGCATTGTTTATCAGTGTGTCTTCTTGTATAATGAACTACGTAATTGTAACACACTGCACAAATTTTACATCAATAATAGGCCTACAGGGGAGGCTATAAGGTGAGGATTAAGGAGGGTACAACTTAAAATCTATTCGCATTCTTATCCCATGTAGATGCGATTTTAATCTTCATTTATGGCATACGGAAACCTATCCTAGCTTAGTAACCTACATAGAATGGGATGGAGCGAGTTTTCTATTTTAATCATTTCAGTGTCATTTCTAGTCACTTTAGAAGGTCAAATTGGAGAACTTCGTAATTTAGTTTGATTTAGCAAGAATAATGGATATTAGGATGAGTATACAATCATGAATTACTCAAAGTCTTCGTTCTATGTCTAGATTTGGCTACGTAAAACAAAACTGTTATCTCATGTGGTTATCATCGGAGATTTTTCTTTCATTTCTTGCAATAAAGTGTCATTACTTATTAAAGCCAAAATTTTCGATATTTGTCTTATCTCCCTTCAACCGCATGAGAGCCTATTATCTTGAAATGTGGATGAAGCTCGATTGTTATCGTCATGATTCCCAATACTCTATTCGTTTGCCCTTCTTCCTAGTGCATCTTGCTCCCTCCCTCACATGGACAAATCAACAAAATCAATCTTCTCATCTCCCCTTATATCATCCTAATCTACATCACAACATTATTATTCAAGGTAGCCTAATTGGAAGTAGTCGAAAAGGATGACACATCCTAAGTATCTCTAACGGTCTAACCATAGTATTTATGACTCCACAATAAGCAAACATCACAGTATTTTGTTTTTTTTTTTTTTTTAATGGACCACTATTTGAGACCGTGACCCCTACCATATTTAATGACTCTCACCTAAGTAAAAACTAAAGTAAAGCTCAAATCTTTCTTTTTGCTTTCAACAAACAACCTAAAAAATCCAAAATAACAACCCAACAAAATAAAAATAAATTCACTCACTCACTTTACTCATAAAAAAAAAACACCCAATTTGGCAATGCTCACACTCATTTCTTCAATCAAATTCTCACTAATTTTACTTCTTTTGCTCTTGATCTTCAAAACCCATTTCCAAATCTCAAATGGGTACTCAGATTTAAGCTCAATTTCATCAAAAAATGATGAAATCAATGCAACATTAACCCAAGATTGTGATGAAAAACTTGGAAATTGTGAAAATGATTCAGAATTTGAAGTTGATTCAGAGATAAACAGAAGAATTTTGAATATGAGAAGGAAGTATATAAGTTATGAAACATTGAGAAGAGATGTAGTGCCATGTTCAACACCAGGATCTTCTTATTATAGGTGTGGAGCAACTCCTGCTAATAGGTATAGAAGAGGGTGTAGTGTTATTGCTAAATGTGCTAGAATGTATTGAATTAATTTTGAATGATATTTGAAGTGTTATTTCTATATAAATTTTTTAGGGTAAATTTGCTATATATTTGATTATTTTCCCCCTTTTTTTTTTTACTTTTTTAGTGATTTGTTTGATTAATGTGTTTATATACTTTGTAGTAATTCTTTGGTCTTTTCTTTTATGTAGAATTAGAGTATTGGTGAAATATGATGAGATGAAATGCAAGTTAATTGCTACTTTTGAAGCAATTTAATGGAGATTACTTGTGTAATTATTGAACATTGATGTTATGATATAAGAATATATATAGTTGTGATTTTTTTTTGTTTTTTATTGCTATATATTGAAAATAGGGTTGAAATCCAACTATCTAAGTTGGTTGAATTTCTTTCTATTGTCAATGTGACTATGTTAGGAAGAGATAGGATTATAGGAAAGTAGCTAAAGATGGTTGCCTTTGAGCCTTCTAGTACTTTCTCATAGTGCAATTTGCAAGTCTAAGTTTGGGTAATGGAAAAAGAATCTTGTTCACTTTTTTGTGTGACAAATATTAATTGTGGTACCAAGTACAAATTCTAGGAGACTAGGAGGTTTGTGGCGGTTGCCCAGTCCCTGACAGTTCGGAATCGATTCTACTATTAAGCTGTCATTTGATCATGGCTCAACTTAGATGTATACATAGTCTTAATCTCTTTATTACTCGACTATAATTTTCAATTACAATGTTGAACGTGAAATACCATGTGTAATAAACAGATTCACTAGGTATGATCATTTTCAATGGAGCATTACATATTGGAGAAAGACTCTTTCTTTATACAAGATGCTTGATTAGTTGATTGAATGACGACTTTAAGCAATTTAGTCGTCTACGTGGTGTTGTTTGGGCCAAGTTTAGGTCCTAGGCTCAATATACCTAGAAATCACTCTTTTACCCCTAGTCGGGTTAGTAACCCTAACATGCATGATTACGATAGCATGTAAGATCACGACACGTGTTACGATCTCTATTGTTTGACAACTATCCTTTTATACTACAAAGTATAAATATAGTACCATAAATATAGTATCATTACTTCATTTGAAGGTATGTTTTTCCTACTATTTTTGACATATTTCTCAAATTAGATCAATTTTTCCGGCCTACTGACTTAAGTATCAAAAGGGCGTTCCTGGGAAAACCCTATGGGGCACTCATCCTTTGTCTATTTTGTAGGCTGATCACCATCTCCCGAGGTGTATCCAAAGGTCCCGCTCAGGCAAAAGTTCCGAGACTAGAACAGGTGTAAAATTCATCTTTGAGCAGTCCTTTCGTTTTGGATCTTCTGTTTAAGTGTTGCCTATAGCTAACCAACAAAGGTCAAGAGCCAGTATTTTTACATGATTAGAGCTTTTGCAGCTGGTATTTTTGATGTTATTTGCAAGCTAGAAGCCGAACAATAAGTCAAAACCCTCTTCAACAGATTAGTTGGTAAGTCTATAGAAGATTGGATCAATTGTCCCACTCAACTAAGCAAATTGAGTAACTTGCTTGTTATTATGGATGAATATAGTGGGCATTGATACACATCTGGGTTAAGGTTGAGTACTAATTTATGGGTTATGCTGCTAAGGTTTGAAGATTGATATGCCTCGAAAATCTAATTGGAATCAAATTACTCTGAAAGTGTTGTTCACTTGGTTGTTCACTTGTTCGTCCTTTAGTTTTAGCATATAGCGCGCACCCTAATTTCTCTCGGTGTCTTAATCTCATTTTACTAATCCGATTTGAAGTCCCAAATCAAATTTTTTTTCTATCCATATTTAAGTCCATCTAGACCATTATTAAAAAGATAGTGAGCATATGATGGTAGTGATTTGTGGTCAATATTCATGAATCATGATGATAGTATCTTTAGCATTGATTAACTACTTGTACGTAAAGGTTAAGGCAACTTTGAGTTTAAAGCTTAAGTTTTATCATCAATGTACTATATGATGTGATTTTTAAGGCAAAGTTATAAGCCTTGCACTTTTGTGTTACTCAATTTTTATAAATTCAATCAATTTATTTCATGAGAAAATTAGGAAAATTAGAAGACAAATTATACAATACAAAATAGAAGCACCCAAAAACTTGCACGAAATCTCACATGGGAAAAAGAAAATCCAAAAAGTTGCATGCTTGATTTATTAAAGGTGAAAATCAGTTTCAATAACATCAAATTTCTTATTTTTCCGACATGAATCCAAAGGCAGGTGAATATCACAGTTGAAATGATAATGACTTTTTTTTTATTTGAGTTAAGACAAACAACACCTTAACTTTTATTTCAGCTTGTTGTGGTCGAATTAAGAGTGAATAGATGCTATTGCACAAACTTACAAGATAGACATGTTACATCCTAAAACAAATCATGTATTTTGACTATTACTAGTTAGAATAAGTTAATCAGAAAACGACAGCTTAATATATTTGAAGATTTTGTTGAGTTGCTCATGAAGAGTCATGGTAATATTTGATTGGGGGGAACTTCAATCATTCTTAAAATGAAACTAGATTTTGGCCGGTCCATTCATATACTATATACTCTGCACGACCATTTCAATTACTTAGTTGTCTACGGAATACATGATGTTTGGGTACTAAAATAGTCATACCTATTTTAGTCTATTACAAAATTATCCTCACTTGCTCAAAGGTCTCACGAGGCCCAAATTAGTTAAACACAATACAAAGGCCTATAAACGGCCCATGTACCTACCTCTATATATACCCTCCTTGGGGCAAAGGTAAAGTGGGTGGATTCTCTTGACATCTAAGAGGACCAATTCCACAACTCTCTCCCTAAACTCTTACAAATATTTATTGTTTGGCTACTAACTTGGGCGTCGGAGGCTCCCCCTCGGGGTCCACCCCCGAGGCTCGGAGTTCATCTTGCAGGTTCAGACATGCCTAGGGATGAAGGTCCATGAGCAGCCCTCCGCGGTCAAGATGGTCATCGAAAATGCCGGAACACATGATTTATAATTTTATATGATGATGTAAGTTAAAATTGGATATGGATCTTGTCATGTGTCGTGTGTTTTACAATTGTGGTAAATCCATGTGTTTTTGACTATGTGAGTCGAATAAATTGGTCCATAGTGTGATACTTTAACAACGTGCACATATTAGTGTCATTTAGTGCCAAATAGTTGACCAAACTACCACCATACCCTATTTACATAACACGTCGTGTCGTGCTCGCATGTTTGGGCTATATTTGGCTATTTGCAGAAATATTGACTTGTCATGCTTATCATATTGGACCATGTGCCTGGGTAGCCTTGACTTGGTAGGCATAGTAATGCATGCCACTTCCATCTTCTCTAACAATTGAATTAAGCTTTTTCTCGAAAACTGCACCTTTTTGCGTTGGTTATTTTGTGCTTTGGACGCCTTTTTTCGCATATAAGTACTAACCAGTAAGGAGCGCTACATAAAACACTAATTTTGATCATTATTTTTTTTCCAATCATATAAGTTTTTTAACAGCTGAAGATTGTTTCCATTAATAAAAATTAATTTTTGAAGCTTTTCCCAAGATTATATTAAGTGGCTTTTTTTAGGGGGAAAAAAAAAATAAAATACTCCCTTTAACTTATGTTGAGTTTGTATAACAAATAATTATAAAATATCTTTTTGAAAAATATACATTAAGACTATATTCTTTATAGATAAAACACAAAAGTAAGCTAAAATTACAATGTGAATATTGTCAAATCCCGCAAATAAAAAGAGTTAGAGGGACTAATAATTTTGGGGTTCAATTACAAGTGTTAGCTGAAGATTTTATAGACAAATTGTGTATTGAATGCAATGATTTATCTACATGGATTAGTACTCTAGAACATTATGAAGGACCAGGTGAGTGGCTTACCACTTACCAGTGCCTTTTACCCTAACCTCATGGTTCACACACACCAAAAAAAAAAAAAAAGTAGTTTTAGCAAAATGATTAAAGAAACTCACTATTTGAATTGCTGAATAAAACAGTGAATACTGTAAAAATGTTACAATAATAAATAATTACACTACTTAAGCAAGTCCACTTTTGGCCAACAACAAAATCTGCTTCTAAATTCTACAGTTTCAACAACATGACATTGTTCTAGACTTCTAGTAAGCCTGTGGACAAGAGTCTAATTCCTTTACATGACTGCGACGACAGCATAAGATTTTGTGAAAACTTCTACAGCGATTCCTGTGCTTCGTCACTCTTAATCATTTTGATGAAATTCTGAATTATCCCTTTTCCTTCTGGAGTGAGAATACTTTCAGGATGAAACTGGACCCCCTGCGTATCATCAAAGAGATTAGTGTTAACAACACCAAAATTTGGCTTGGCCCTAGAGCAAGAAGGCAGATTTCTGGAAGAATTATCACAATAAACATTATGTACCAACCGAGAATTAACCCGAAACCATGAAAGCTTCAAAAAGACCGAATTTTCCTTATATATACTACATCGAATGAACAAGAATAAAGACACACTAATCCAGATCTTTTTGTCATCCAGCTCTTCAGGCAATCAGGCTTTTATTTTATTTTTTTAAAAAGACTATATAAATTTTGTTTCTCTCATTAAAGTAAATAGAATTAGTAGACCAAATTATTTCACCATATTGACTCAACACATCCCATTATCTCAGTCTTCTGGCTTCGAATATACCATATTCAGCGACAGGTGACGAACAGAGATGCAGATGTAATATATCGGAAACAATTTATGAGATCTAGGCTAACAATTGCTATAATTATCTGCTATGCATTGCTTTAACAAATTAAACATCAGCATCTTATTAATATATACATATGTTTCACCTGTAAATATGGGTATTCCTTATGGTGAGCAGCCATGACTAGCCCATCCTCGGTCCATGCTGTAATCTCAAGCTCATCAGGAAAGCCATCCCTAGTAACCACAAGGCTATGATATCTGGCAGCAGTGAAGGGGCTGAAAACATAGAAGAGTTATTGTTAACTTGAATTTTTAAAAGAAGGTACAAACCGACATACAAGTAAACAGTTAACACGTGAAAAGCGTATGACTCCATGATTTCTTTTCCTGTAAACAAGCTAGAACTAATTGCTTAAGACGATACACTTATTGTTACGAGAAAGCAATATTAGATTTGATCGTCTAGGAAGAAAACCTCTACTCTTAAAAGCTATGTTACCCCAACACCCTCATTTACCTCAAACATTGAGCGTCATATCGTATTGTGTCAGACAATACACTCTACTCGGATACTCCATTTTTAACTATAAACTTTACCTTTTTTTTACAAAATGGATGAGTCCGACACTTGGACACCCGTATCCGAGTAGACACTTGATCCGTGTCTGATTAACATAGCTTAAAAGTTTTGCTCAGGTTAACATTTCAAATTTTCAACTATCCAACAAACTACAAGACTGGATGTACTGAAGAGCGAGAGTAAGCAGAAAACTTATTAGTAAAGTAGTAAACAACGAAAATTATAAAAAGCTCATCAAGAGTGATAGGTGGAAAGCTCATGCTCAGAAAAAACAAATAAAGGTAAAAAAAAGTTCAAAAATCTGCTAATTAGCATCTGTCATTTACCAACAACATTAAGTGCCTCTAAGCCTTAACCATAGTGAGATTCAGTCAATGGTCGGAAGTGTAAAAAATAATATTTCACTTATATTTTTCTTTCATTTGTGAATGGTAGTTTCATAATAATTTTTTTCGTGAGAATTATAAACTAATAAATGTATATATACATGAAACAAAAAAAAAATGATAATTAATGTATCATAAGTATATTATAAACACACTAATAATATTATGAACAAAATAAAGTCAAGTACAGAATAAAATTAACATAGCTAATACACATCGATAATATTATGAACAAAATATATTACAAAGTATGAAGTAAAAAATCTTACGAACAAATAATATTAGGAACAAATTAATTAGCAAAATAAAAGAAGAGCCGAGCTGAATGGAGCTGAACCGAAAACAGGCCCTTCTAGCACCTCACAATATGATGCAATAATTCAAGGATCTAGACATTGAACGTATAAACAATATGTGCAGCAAGACACTTACTTGGGCAAGCCTGAAAACAAGCCATGACTCCTCTTTTCATCATAGTACACAGGTGAGCTTTTTCCATGCATGACCCCATATGGCGACCGCACAACCTTTCCTGTATCATAAATTATGACAATATGATTTAGAAGAAGAAAAAAGGATTTGCAAGGGGCAATCACACACTTGAAATATGATGTACAACAAAATTGGAAACAAATGAGATGAAATGCAGTGATCAAAACATATTTACTACTTAGTTCAGTAAACGTCAAGCACTCAATACTTCTAGGAATGACAACATAACTTCATGTTATGTTCCATACATACTGGCTGTTTCAGGAAAACGTTAGAAAACAATATTTATATGAATAACATGATTGATGATGAACTGCTACAGTCCGCAGAAGAAATCACCAAAAGTTGAATTTGAATTCACAAGAACAACACTAATACTACATCCAGTATGTTGTATATGACTCCAAGTATCTAATGATAGTGAATTCTCACCTCCAAAAGCCTCTCCAATGCACTGCAAGCCCATGCAAACACCAAAAATTGGTATGGTGGAACCAAATTCCAACACAGTAGCTAATGAGATTCCTGAGTCTTGCGGTGTACCTTGGTATAATGGAAAACGCAACAACAATTCTGATGAGCAAGATAAGCACATACAATCACAAAAAAAAGCTGTACAGTCTTATTCATACATATTTTGCCAATGGAATCATGTCAATTAATAATCACTGTTCATCCTAAATAGTTTACTCTTAACACCCTATTCACCTATTGATTTGTTTGAATTTGATTATGCTCTGGATATTTCCACTCTTGATCCTTTTTCCCATTGCTGAAGCAGCATTATTACACTGTGAAGGTATCTCAAGTCAAAGATTTAAACTCAAACCTTCTCTCTCATTGACTGGTAAAGTATTTACATTGTAGAACAATGAGCGTGGATGTTATTTTAGAGAAGTTTCTGAACATTTTTTAATGCTTTCATTCTAATAACTGTACATTATCACTTTTTATTTGCATGAAAATAGTACGGAATCACGTAAGCCAAGTGCTCACAAATATAGCAGAAAAGATACCAGCAAATGATTTTTAATTAAAAGGTTGAGAAAGAGCCTCCCCCTATTGAATCATGGCTTTTATTTATCTCTGTCTCCCTTTCATACTTTTCTTGCTTTCTCTTCCTTTATAGGCTACTAAACACACAATTGTAGCAATCTAAAGGCTATACACTGCTAGAGCGCCCCCCACCCCCTTCCCCTTCTCTCTCCGCCCCTCTATGTTTAAATGCAATTTCATTCACCAGGTCATCAATCGTTTTACTTTACTTTCTCCAATTCCAACATGTAGGAAAAGAAGAATATCACCAAATCAATCATGTTAATGTTTTTCTCTAAAATGTTGTGTAACAAAAATTCTATCAAATCCAGGCCCATCCATTAGCAGTTGCCCAATCAAGTACCTAGGATCCAACATTAAAATCAATAGTGCGCCAAAGCCTCTAAAAACACTCCCATTCGAAGCATGGTTTAGGGGGTAGGAGTGGTGAGATATACGCTACCTTAGTCCTGAACTAAATATAGGCTGCTTCAAAAACCCCATATCTAACATGTAATAAATAAAAGAGCATGCATGGTTTCATTAGCCAATAAATCTGTCCATTACAATCCAAAGAATTGTTAATCCTTGACCGAGTTACAAATACAATTCCAGCAAGTAAAGAAGAAAAGGCTCTCACCAGGACCTGGAGATATGAGGATTCCCTTAGGGTTTTTCCTGTAACAAGAGTTTATACAGCATCAAATAATTTCACCCATGATAGTAGATGAGAAAAACTGGTATAATATTAAAAAGCTTCAAACTTTACCAAGCAGAAAATTACCATAAAAAGATTTTACAAACATAAGTACATAACCGTTCTTCTTCCTCACCTCTTTAAATCCTCAATAGAGATCGCATCATTTCTGTATACCTCAAAGTTTGTACCTAATTCTCCCACATACTGCAAACGAAACAAATACAATGTTTAAAAGTAAAATACTAGTTTTCAGCAACATAATTGTGCAGTGTGCAGGGAATAAGAATTCAGGGACAGTGGACCAATCCATAATATTCATGCAAGACAACTGGTCACAGAACACAGGATCTTTTCAGTGTAAAGCTGATGTAGCTGGATGGAGAAAAGAATAGAGAAGGCAATTCAAAATATAGATTGCATTCACTAGCAGCAAAACAGTCCACAATTCTGAAAACTTTCAAAGTAAAGTACAAAATTTATAGCAAATCTTTCTGACTACCGGAGATCAAGACAGCTTTTATAAAGTTACATATATCTCTCACTAATTCATGTCTTGCAAAACATGAGCTTATTTATTGAATTATTACTTATGATTCAAATAATACGAATTTAATTAATTTAGATATGGAAGCATAAACTAAAAACGTAAATTGATATAACAAAAATCGTCTACTACAAGATCAAAGTACAATCCATAAGCAGATTAAATTTATTTGCTTAAATTGACATATATAATTCCAACTAAAATTTAAATCTTGCTGAACCAAACTATTGAGGTATTCTTAGTTTCAGTGCATGTTTACCAGCAGGTCATTACAACCACTCCCACCAACATCCTCATTCTCGTCATCACTACCATCAGCATTCACATATTCATTGTTAGCATCAACACCATCAACATCGTCATTCTAGCTATCATCACCATTAACATCATCATTAACAGCAACAACACCGTCATTAACATCCTCAAATTTTGGCATCACCACCATCATCATCACCATTCCCACCATCATGTATATTCATCCTAACAATCCTAACAATCTTATAAGTTATAACCATCCTTCACTCCATCAAACCCAAACCCAAAACTATCACCCAAGAAATCATCAAGTCATCATCCTCCAGGAACTACAATTCCCGAAACTATTGAAGAATTGCACAACAAAACCTCCAAAACTCTATCATCCTCCTCCTCCTCCTTACAAACCAAAGCAAGCAACCCATTAAAAGACCCATAAACAGAAACCTCCTACCCAGGAAAACACCCACCCAAATTAGACCTTCTTGAAAAAGTAACTTCACCATCCTCGAAATCAAAGCACAACGACAATGGGACAGTCTCAAGGTGACCGGAGTAGTTGAATATGAGAAGGCGATTGTTGGAAGAGAGAGATTGGGTGTGGTGAAAAGAGATTAAATGAGGGCTACTAATGAAAATAGTTATGAGGGAATTTACAGAGAGCCGGTGTTATTAGCTCTAATGGAAGGTTCACAATTTTTGTGAGGTTGAAGGTGAAACAGAGGGGAAATAGTAAAATTAAAATATGAGTTTGAAGATCTATAAATGGAGATTTCATTTCTTGGAAAAAATGAGAGGAGAGGAGAGAAAAAGATTGAAGGTTGCTAGTACTATTAGTGATGAAAGGAGGGAGGAAGTTGGTGTGCCGTCAAAGGATGGTAGAAGTTGCTTTGTGGTGACAGAAGTGGTAGGGGATGACCTGCTTAGCAGGCAAACAAAACACTTAGACTAATACAAGAAAATACCCCCAAAAATTAGGTTTAGTAACATTTAAAGTGTAGTTGGGATAAAATTAAGAAGGTCGATTAGTTATAGTCGAAATAACTAATCTTATGTGACAAATTTCTTGTTATAAAGTTTTGAAGCTATTCAGGGATGTCACTGTCGTATAATTGTGGAGACTAGCCTTGATCACACATGAGAAACAATAAAAAAAACACTAGTGACTTGTGTGTCTGAAGCTCTTAGATTGTTATAGTTAATCTAATCTATACATTTAACACAGTAAAGATCAACCCTGGTACCAAACTCACCACCATAAAAGTAGATATAATTTATGCCGAGTGCAAACAAAATAAAGCTGAATTGTATCTAAAAGTAACCGACATGAGTCAATTTGGAATGAACTTGCACTATCAAAATAAAAGGAAACTTTTTCAAGTGATTAAGGATAAAAATTATCTCCCAAATCTCAAACTAAAAGGCACTTCAACACAATATTTGGATGGCCCTTTTATTTCCCAATTCAATTAAGACCTTAGAAATAGGAAGCCTGAAGGATGCTTTGTAAGATCCAAAGTTGGAAGATTACATTCTGAATAGTGAAAAATGGAAAAGTGGAACTCTTGCATCATAGACGGCATTGAAGAATTAAAAGATACAATTTGCAAACCAAACCTATGAGCTTGACATCAAATATTCGCAAGACCCACAATTCTGGCCAGTTAAAGTGGCTTGACCAAGAAAGAGAGAAAGGGGAAACCTCCTAAATGCAACTAGTCAAAGTGGAGAAACCACCCAAATATACTTCTCATAATAGCATCAAAGCCCAAGAAGAAAGAAAATCAATTAATCAAAGCCTTAGCATGCCATCAGCCATACTTACTACTTTAATAAAGTTAAATATTTGGGGCCTACATAAATCTATAATGTGATCATTTAGTGTCTTGATAAAAGATTTTGATTCATATGAATATATCAACATGTGAGTCTGCCACTAGTAGATAAAAAATGCTGTTTCTTGACCTTTTAATCATCACCCAATAAAGGTAGAATTAATTGAAAATCCCAAATGACATAATTGACAATTCTCTTAATCCATTTCGACAGTACGATTACCCCAACACTTACCCAACACAATGGTATTACAGAAGTAAAGCACTGTGTAATCACCTAGCTTACTAATACTCTCCATATTACTTGCCAGATACGTGAGCAAAAAAAGAAAGCAGACATAAATACGACAAAAGGGAATCTCAAGCCAAATAAGAGAGATATGTGACCATGAGTATGATCCGTGGATATATTCTAACACAAGATAATATCTCAAATGTGGTTACCATGTGCGATAGCAGCCGTAACTTTGCCAAAAAATCAACCAGAACCTTTCGTTGCTTCTCCATTCACTAATTCAATTTCATTAGAAGAACATTACGAAAAGTAAACCGGATTTTCAGTTACAATCTCTATGTGTCCAATTCATACCAATGGTATCCAAGCAACACATATTTTTGTACTTCTCCGTTCCCAATTAGTCACAACATTCTTTTTTGTTACATATTCTAAGGAAGAGATTTGATGATGTAAACGAGCAGACTAATCAAAAATTTTGATACATACAAGAGATAACCTACAAGTAATTGGTGTTATAATTGTTTCGATAAATTCGCTCATATATGTTTTTTTCTAATAATGCGTGCCAAAGCAGAACATTGCGACTAATATGGAGTGGAGGAAATAGTACTAGAATGTTTGATATTTCTACTGCCTCTAGACCATCTTTGTCGCTATATTCATATCCATTTTCAACAAATTATCCAAAATTTAAATGATCCATTCAACGTCAAACTTCTTATTACTTGTCGACCCATTTTAGTAAGAAGCGCAACAAAGAAACTTAAAGGCATTTGTCGTTACTATATATGTACACGAACATGTTGTTTTAAGTGGCTTAAATGACTACACTTTAAACTAACAATGCGAAAAGCTAATTTCTCCTGAATTTGTGATCAACCAAACTTCCGACACAAATGTTCATTCAAAATATTTCCTATTTAGAACATACGTGTCTCCCAAGATTCATTGTCCAACAACCGTCATCTTAATCCTCATTTATCGCCACCTCCACGCCACCAAACCCTTTCCGTAGAAAGAAACTTAATCTTTAAGCACTCACGGGGTGTTTGTTTGGAGGGATAGGAAGGGAGGGATAAGGTTAAGTGGGGAGGGATAAGAGAAATCTTTTGTTTGTTTGGAGGGGTAAGGATAAAAGAGGTAGTTATCCCTCAAAACTAATACCTAAGGGGTGTTATAAGGGAATAGGGATAAGTTGGTGTAAAAGTCAATTTTACGCTTAATGAAAGAGAAGGAAAAGGAAAGATAATGAGATAACGAATGTAAGTAAGGGTAATTATGTAACTTTCTTGCTTATCCCAATTTAATTCTTCAACCACACCAAACAAGAGATTATACTCCGTGCTAGTTTTATACTTATCTCACCTACTTATTCCGTATCCCTATCCCACTTTCCATCCTTATCCCTTATCTTTTTGTACCAAACGACCCGTCACGAAATTTAAATAACTCTATACCTCCAATTTTTAATTATGCTTCTACAATTGCTTAAATTTGCAATCATTCTTACATACACTCGGAGCACCCCTGTATGTGCTCCCGGTACCAAAACGCAGAGTTTTGTACACCGCATCCTCCTTCAACAGCAGCTCCTATATAAACGGCGATATTTCTTTTTTTTTTTTTTACTTCATCCTTCTCTCTGATTTTCTCTCTTCTTTCTCTCAAAATCAAAACAATTCTCTCTCTAATTTGAATTTCTAACATTCAATCATGACAGATTCAACACAAAATCAACAACATAAAATTCAAAACAACACAAAATCAGACGAAGATCTACAAGAAATAATCAATGAAGATTTTACATAAAATTGTAAGCTCTAATTTCAAATTTTTCATAATTTCCATTAATAAACGTTCAAATAGTTTCACTTATTGTTTAGAAATTATTGTTCTGAAATTTTGCATATATACTGATGAAGGTTCATAAAAGTTCAGAAAAAATGACTTAGTGTTCAGAAATTACATTTCTATATTGATATGTTTTCTTGTAAACTTCTAATTATATTTCTGAACTTTTTCACACAAATTCTGAACATTCAAAAAAAATGAATTGTTGTTCGGTTATGTTCTTCTAATTGTTGTAATCTTCTAATTATATTTTTGAACTTTTCCAAACAAATTCTAAACATTGAGAAAAAATTAATTGTTGTTCAGTTATGTTCTTCTAATTGTTGTAATCTTCTAATTATATTGTTGAACTTTTCCAAACAAATTCTGAACATTCTGAAAAAATGAATTGTTGTTCGGTTATGTTCTTCTAATTGTTGTAATCTTCTAATTATTATTCTGAACTTTTTCACACAAATTCTGAATGTTCAGAAAAAATGAATTGTTGTTCAATTATGTTCTTGTGATTGTTGTAATCTTCTAATTACTTTTTTGAATTTTTTGACACAAATTCTGAACATTCAGTTATGTTCTGAAATTTTTAAATGAATTTCTGAATGTTCTAAAAAACTGAATTAATGTTTAAAAATACCATTTGTATATGATATGTTTTTCAGCTATATTCTGATCTTTAGTATATGAATTTCTAAACGTTCGGAAAAAATGATTTAGTGTTCAGCTAATAAATTTTAATGTTTTCAATTTTTGCAGATGATTCAAATCAAATAATTGTAAATGATTGTAAATGAATCTGAATTGTTGAATATAAAAGTGAACAACGATAAAGAAGCATTTAACCTGTATAACAAATATGCTTTTCGAGAAGGTTTCGGCATAAAAAAAAAATAAAGTGAGATTGTACCCGCCATTCAGCCAAAAAATTTACAAAACCATGTAAAAAACAATTTACAAAACACTACCATCATCAACATCTCCAACAGAGACAACTTTTTACATTAACAAATTTAAACGAACAATATCAATTAACAAGCCTGGACTTTAAAATGAACACTAACAATAACAAAATGAACATCAGTGTTAAAAAAATGAACATCGTTATAAAAAAAGCGAGAATGAACACTAACAATAATAAAATGAACGTCACTTTTAACAAAATGAACATCATTATCAATGGTAAAATAAACACTAAATATAAGAAACTGAACATTAGTGTTAAAAAAATGAACATTATTATAAAAAAATAAAAATAACCATTAACGATAATAAAATGAACATCAGTATTAAAAATGAACCAAAAAGCACCGCGTATATTACACGCGCCCGGAGTACCTAGAGGTAGGTGCATCTAAGGATTTGCATTAAATTTGAACAAGTACACAAATGCAAATAAATGCAACATACCATAAATGCAAAAAATATGAACAAAAATCGAAAATCATAAAGTTTCTAAAATCACACAATCCAATTAGTTTAACTGATTTCACTCTCAATTTCTTAGAAATCCAATTCAACAATGTACCTGAATTCCGATTTCTAATCATCAATTAACAAATTAATTATTCATCAAATTTTCATTTTAACTTCAATTTGATCAATCAAAATTCACAAACAAATAATAAAATCCTCAATTCATAATTCTCTCAATCAAATTTAATCAAAAAAATAATCGAAAAATCATCCAAAATTATACCTGACAAAGATTATAAGTGAAGCTATCATAATTGTCAATGACAACAAAAGGACGTGAATCCACGGGCTTAGAATCCTGCGAAACGGCCTTCAAAGAACAATTGAAAACGTTTCTTCGATCTTCGATTGGAAAACTCAAGAATGAATGTTGAGATTTGAGAGGAATTAGGGTTTTGATTTGAGGAGTTAATGAAATGTGAGATTGATTGATTAAAGATTGCATGGTGAAATTTTGGGAGTTTAGGATTTTAGAGAGAGAAGATTGTTAGAAAGAGAAAATATTTAGCGTAAAGTCATAACTGCGTAAGTTTAGCCTTAAGGAAAATCAAATTTTGGACCGTTTGATTTAGGATATCAATCTCTATTTATTTTATTTTTTTGGTACAAAAAATAATATCTATTTGTTTCTATAAAAATTGTTGATTGTTTGGCCACCATTTAGGAAGTGATTTTTGGGAATAGAAATTAATGGCCTTTACATCGATAATTTCTGCGGTTTATCATGTTGTATAGTGTGTTCCTATATATATTGGTTAAGTCTTGAATGCGGCCTGCCGCATAGTAGAGAGTGGTGCGGCAGGCCCAATGAGTAAAAGAGTTCGTAGATTTTTAGCCCAACTTTTTTTTTTTTTCTTTTTTTCTTTTTTCTTGTGCACTATTCAGGTTTCCTTTTTGTTTTTGAATTCTAAAAGATTTCTCTTTCTCAAATTTCAATAATCCTCTGACCATATGCATTTCAGCTAGTTTTTTTCTATTTCTCTTCCCCATCTCAATTATTTGAATATATTATTCTTCTACTATATAATTTCATCATTTTTTTCTTGGTTTTAGTTTCGAATGATCTTGATTGACTTTCTATCATTTTTATTTTTTTAGCACAAAGTTATTTTTACGCCTTTTTTGGGTAGGAAATCAAAGTTTTCTCGCGATTTTTTTTCTTTTTTATTAATTTATATTAATTTTGTTTGAAGGGGTTACTTAACTTTTTCATGGGTTACTAACAACCCCAACTTTTGTTGGAGGGGTTACTTAACTTTTTTGACGGGGTTACTTACTTTTTTAGGGGTTACTGATCTTTGTTGAAGGGGTTATCTAACTTTTTATGGGATTACTAATCTTAGTTGAAAGGGTTACTTAATTTTTTCTAGGATTACCAATCTTTGTTGAAGGGGTTACTTAACTTTTTCTGGGGTTACCAATCTTTGTTGAAGGGGTTAGTAATTTTTTTGACGGGGTTACTTGACTTTTTTTAGGGGTTACTAATCTTTGTTGAAGGAGGGGTTACTAATTTTTTGACGGGGTTACTATTTTTTTTGACGGGGTTACCTGACTTTTTTAGGGATTACTAATCTTTGTTAAAGGGGTTACTAATTTTTTTGACGGGGTTACTTGACTTTTTTAGGGGTTACTAATCTTTGTTGAAGGGGTTACTAATTTTTTTGACGGGGTTACTTGACTTTTTTAGGGGTTACTAATCTTTGTTGACGGGGTTACTAACCTTTATTGAAGGGGTTACTTAACTTTTTTTTAGGCTACTAATCTTTGTTGAAGGGGTTACTAATCTTTGTTGAAGGGGTTACTAATATTTGTTGAACGGGTTATAGGTAACTTAACTTTTTTTTGGGTTACTAATCTTTGTTGAACATGTTATTTAGCTTTTTTTTTGGGTTACTAATGTTTGTTAAAGGGGTTTGTTAAATTTTTCAGGGGTTATTAATTTTTATTGAAGGAGTTACTTGACTTTTTGTATAAAATTAGGCTTTAATATTGTGTTTGCTTGATTTTGAAAAAAATAAGGACTTGAATTAAAGAACTTAGATAATGATGATGAATGAAGAAATAAATAAAAGAGGTGGAGGAGAGAGAAAAAAACAGCATATATATGGAGGAAAGAGAAAATGTTGGTTTAAGTTTGGTTTTCACGCATTTGGTGTGCATGTGTATGTGTTTTTTTTCCTGACAACTGACGCGCGTCAGATTTTTGTTTGTCTTTTTATGCCGCACAGTTTGAATTAAATGCGGCGTGTTGTACACAAAACGCACTCAATTATATTTTAAAAAACGAACTGTCTACTCTTATTAAGTTTTATTCGTTCACTAAATATTCTGCTGTTAGATTACCGTTAGTAAAGTGTGAATGAATTTACAATTGTACCCTCAATAAATAAGAGTATTAACCTTCATCATTTCCTCAATAATTATTAAGAAATTACTATAATGTCATCAATTAAATTTTTAACATTTCCTCAATAATTATTGTAGAATTTTTCATAAGATTTAATTGAAAAGATAAGTTACCATTAAAGATATATATTGATTCATTAGAGATATGTATATTGATATCATTAAAGATATGTATGAGGGGGTTTGCATGAGTATACGAACTAGTGTTGGGAAAACAAATGAGTTCCCTATTGGTGTACATCAAGCCATCAAGGTTCTACACTTGGCCCTTTTTCTTTTGGATATAGTTATGGACAGATTGATGAGCTCAATTAAAGATGGTATCCATTGGTGTATGTTGTTTGTGAATGATATTGTGTTAGTCGATGAATCGAAAGAATCATTGGAAAGCAAGGTGGAATTATGGCAAAGAATGTTGGAATCACGGGGTTTTAAGTTGAGTAGAAGTGAGATGGAATATATGGAGTGTGTATTAAGTGGAACAAGGAACATGACAACAATCTCAAATAGTTTGGATGGAAAAAAAATCTTATGTTCGAATTTCTTTCAACATTTAAGATTTATTTTCCAAGAAGATGGTGAACCGGATAGAGATGTGGACCACAGGATCAAATCTGGTTGGTTGAAGTGGAAGAGAACTTCTGGTTTTTTATGTGATCGGGGTATGCCCGGTAAAATGAAGGGAAAATTTTACCGCACAACCATTAGACCAACCTTTCTTTATGAAACCGAATGTTGGGCATTGAAGCATTGTCACCTCCATAAGATGAGTGTGGTAGAGTTGTGTATGCTACGTTGGATGTGTGGGCATACAAGAAAGGACAAGATACAAAAGGAGTAATTAGGAGGAAGTTGGATGTTGCTTCTATTGAAGATAAAATGAGGGAAAATCGGTTAAGATGGTTTGGTCATATGACGGAGACCGAGTAACGCTCTGGTAAGGAGGTTGGACAGGTGGCAACAAGAGGGAAAGAGGAGAGGTAGAGGAAGACCAAAGCAAACTGAGATGAGAGTTGTTAGTGAAGATATGTTGGTGTTGGGGCTTGAACAAAATTTAGTGTCGAATAGGGAAGATTGGAGGAAGGGGATTTGTGCTGATGACTTTTGCGACTCCTCATATTGATTCATGTCTAGTCGACCCCAAATTAATTTGGTACTAAGACTTTATTGTTGTTGATAAGTTACCAACACTACACTTCATCATCGCCCCTACCACAACAACCACCAATACCATGAATCTAACACAAATCTAACATAAATATGAATTTTAATAGACGAATATCTAACAAAAAGACATTTGATGTACAATCAAAACTTAATAAGGGTACACAATACATTTTTTCAACTATAGCGGTACCTCGTGCAATTTGGTAAATTTTAGGGGTAACCCATGAAAGGGTGGTAATTATTATATACTTGTATATAACTCTTATGGCTAAGTATAAGTATTTAATATATTTCCACAATAGGTAATAATTTGTGGATATAAGTAAATATCGCACGTACATTGGTGTAATTAATGCTTGAATTAAAAAAATTATTACTGCTTTAGCCCCTCACACATTGCCCTCAGAGTTATTGTTAGCATTTTCCTGCGGAATATAATAATTCCCAATTATTTCATTATTCAAAAAGAAATAATATGAGTATCTTCTATGGGATCTATGGAGGTATTTGAATTTTGAATTTTGACCAACTTTTTCATTGCCTTTTAACTTTTGACCTTTTCAATTAGACAAACAACCATAAAAAATGTTTGGATTTTGGTTTTTTTGTTGACTTAAAAGTTGGTTCAGCCGAAAAAAAAAACCTTTAATTATGGCAAATATCAATGCCCAACTCTACATTTTTACCCCAAAATATATTAATGGAATTTTGATCTTTGAATCCTCCTTCCATCCAACTTTTACACCTATAAGAGCATACACAATGGGTACTTTTACCATCCTTTTAGTCTACTTAATACCATCCTCATTGTTGCATGTATTTCCTCTTTGTAGAGAGATTTAGCTTTCTCGGGGGTGATGAGGCTATCACACACCTATCAAAAATAAACCAAACCATTCCAACTAATATAGTTAGGGAAGTAGGGATCGAATCCACAGGGAAGCAATTAAACCTATTAGTTCTAAAAAGTTGAAACAGTGCAAAGGGCCTTTGAGTGTTGAATTGTGACCAAGAAATTAGCTAAAACTAGAACTGAATCGATTACGGGAATGAATTAATGACTAAGTCTAGGACATCGGTTCACCACAGATTAACAAATGAATTGCACACAATTAATTAGATTAGATTATCAATTTCCTTGAATTAAGGTCCACTAATTCTCTTGAATCTAGTCCCCTTCAAAACTCCTCTAATGGCTCTCGCTCACTTAGACTCGTTTTGCCTATTGCCCTTATGATCTAATTGTGGTAATCTTACCTCTCGGCATCGATTTTAACAATATCAAACTAACAATTAAACCTGGCCAGTATTTAACTGAAAGCAATAAAAGTTGACAACAGGAATTCAAGAATATTAATAGCCAAACTAACAATTATGAGTAAAACATCATAAATGAATCCATGGATCCCCTAGTCCTAGAAATGGAACTACTCACTCATAATTGAAAGCATAAAAACTAAATCAATAAAAGGAATTAAAGTCCTAAACATGATTAAACTAAACAAACCAACAAAAATCAAGAAAATAAAATCTATCATAAAACTAATAAAATTAAGAGCATAAATTAAAACTAATAATAAACAATAATAAAGAACAAGAATTGAGATTTAATGAAACTTGAAAATTGATTGAATGATTGAATAATGTTCCACACTTAGAGAGAATTTTAGACTAAAACTAGGGTTTGTAAAATTATAAAAGCGTAAATGACAAATTAGGAGACTAAACATTAAGTACTAAGCCTAACACGAGGAAAATCACGCGGAAAACGCCCTTTAGAGCCACCCGCCTAGAGGGGTCCGGGCGTACAGCCTCAAGCCGGGCGCTCAGCCTCGACCCGGGCGGGCAGCTTCGCTTGACTTCGTTCTTTCGGTTTTTGCTCGTTCTTCCTTAATTACTTCTTTAATTCTTCATTTTGCACTCCTAATCCTCAGTAAAGCTTCCCAAATGACTTCAACTCTTCACTAACTTCTTCAAGTGCTTCAACAGGCTCGGAAAACAACGATAAATCATCGATTCCTGCAAAATCTTATAAAAAGCACAACAAACACTCGAAATAGCAAAAGTTAGTAGAAATGGCTCAAAAGAGCCGTATTAGAGCTAAAAATCAATCGGGATCGGGGGTAAAATACACGTCAAATATCAACTTATCAGGGGGCTCGGCCCAAGTTTAAGTTTTTAGTTTGCAATTATGAATAGCTTATTTAATGCTAATTTGTGTTATTTGCTAATTGCAATCTAATAATTATTTAAAAAATAAAAAATCACCTAATGCAATATATTAATTTTCTCTATAAAATGAGTGTAATAACGGCTATATTACAACGACTATATTATAACAACTATATTACAACGGCAGGGTCATCGTCTACCCAAAATGTTACAACATTCAACGTTATTCCAGGCCAATATGATCCACACAATTTTAGGGGGTGTTTGGTATGGGAATTTGCAAGGAAACGAATTGGAAACAAATAAGGAGAGGAAAAGGTAATACAAGGCGTTTCCCTTATTAATTGTTTGGTGTTAGTAAGGAATTGTAAATGAGCAAAACCAACAATAACTCTGCCTCATCAACAACAAATCTGATTAATTACAAAAAAAATAATGCATACAATCAAATTGAAAACCAGAAATTCAACATCAAATTCATTAACCTCAACAACAACAAAAAAAAAAACCCAATAATTAACATGAACCAACATCCTAAAACACAACTTTCATCAATGGTGTCAAAAATCAACGCATGCATCCATGGAAACCACATGTCCACCTCCTCAACCTTCTTCCTCACCAAATTCAAAATTAAATTAAAGAAGGTAAAAGGAGCAACAAATTTAAGAAAGATTTTTTTGGAGATTTTCATGAATAATAAACAATTGATTCTGTTTTATATGAACAAGTTGAGCAATTTGTGCAGAATTAGTTGATCAAATTTCTGCAATAAGTGAAATTGATCAAATGAAGACAGTAAAGCAGGGTTTGATCGAAAGGAAAAAATGGAGAGAGGAGAGAGAGGTTGGATTATGTGTTTGAGGATTGATTCCTTATTTGTTTCCTCAACTTTAATTCTGGAAACAAAATAACGGATACGATTTCCTCAAGGTAACGGTATTTGTTACTTTTTCTCATAATCAAACACAATGTAAAGGAAATGATTTATTGATTCCATTTCCTACCTTACATATTCTCATATCAAACACCCCCTTAGTAGATTAATGGCATTAAGGGAAATTCGTGATAAATAAGTGCATGTGACATTAAAGAATGATTTAGTTGAGCATCTATGGAAAACATCATCGACCACAGATTAATATGAATGTGTTATTTTTCTTTACTTATTTTATATTGTGTGTTTAAAGTTTATTTCTAATTTTTGTATTACTGCATATTTTAAATTGATGTACTTGTGAATAGTGATATGTAACAATGTTCATGTTTTTAATTTGAAGAATTATATTTTACTAAGTTATTCTCTTTTAAATCAACTTATTTGATAATATTACTAATTTATAATAACATTTGAATATTTTAATTTGAAATAGAATATAGTGGGGTATATGTAAGTAGGAGGAAGAAAATGGGAAAGGATCCTCATTGATGTTAGGAAAATAAAATGAAGAGGATGGAAAAAAAATGAAGATAATGGGAAATAAAGTGGAGGGAAAAGAATGTAATGTGTCAATCAGAGAGAAAGAGAGAGAATATGGGAAAGGAAATGTGTATCCTCATGAATGTGATCTAATGGTTTTCTTTTAGTTCCATGACTATTGTTTTTATTTCATGCCTTTTCAATAGTATATACCCCGTACTATTTTACGTCATTTAAAGCTTTTCTATATCATGAATTAGGATCTCCCTTCCCCTATCTCATATGTACTTTTGTTTCTTTTTACTATTATATATTTATAATCATGTTACTAATCCCATACATCTCATGAGCATTTCATTCATATGTCTATAACTCCTCCGCTTTCATGAAATTGTATAAACCACCGTTGCATCTCACTAGTATTTAATAAAATACCAGTATGTGCAATCAAGCCTAAATAAGACATTTCATGTAAACCGGCAAATACATAAACATACATAAAACAAAGTTATCACCATGAATGTGTAAAGCATCATAGATGGTGTAGCTGTTTGCTTCATCTCTATCTCAATACAAATACAAAAAAAAAAAAAAAACAAATTTTCCACACCTGAAGTAAATAATTGTACTTTGTATTGGTCACTATGTCATCGAATTTCATGTCATCGCTGCATGGTACAGACCAGGTAATCTCTTATAATACTCTATTACTCTTAACAATCAACCAAAACGACAACATAATGCGGCTCCAAGCGCCCAAAAAATTTTAAAAACCTGATATTTGAGGTATGCAAACACCAAGGGGGCAACCCAGACAGCCCATCTCTCCTATCTAAGTTTCATCTACCAAAAAGTAACGGTTTCCAAACAGAAACTGCTGTCTTTAAGAAGACTCGATGTCTGATTCTTCTAGCCCTTCTCTATACAGCTCAAAATCATCACCTCTCAAACTGCAGATAAGATGAAGCTTGAAGAGTGCCATCTTAATCCCAAGATGGCGCTGTAACACAAAATTAAAGAACAAATTAATCAATAGATTCAGTAGCATTCAATGAGAAACATAACGAATAAATAACAACATCCATTTCACAACAATAGCAGATGCAAACAATCCAACCTAAATGTTCAGATAATTAGCAAGACAGCAACACTTGCCATAAATTGAACTAGCAAACATTAATTAGTACCCAAGTTCAACCAGTCTACCCCAGAAGAGAACTCTCGAGTTCTCAACCTATTCTATGTTCCATTTGTATGTTCAAAAGTCATGATTGTGGCACACGCTAACATCAAGTTTACCGGTAACAGTCAATAACTTATTTGACTTGGTGATTTCACCACATAAATGAGTGGAATGTATCTACACTTCTATTGAATACACAAGTTCTACCACAAAAATCATCAGGATCTCTAGAATCACCACAATTCCAAAGAATTAGTAGAATACTCAAAATCAAAATCAAACATTCAAAAATAATCCAAAGGATATGTATTTGTACACACAAATAAACAAAGCAATGGGGATTGCAGTCACGGTATCATTAGTCAATCTCATGCTTCAGCTCTTTCTATGTTATTGGAAATGACTAGTACCGTGTTTTGCTTTCACATTAAGCTTCCATTGATTTGTATTATGCACACTATATTTAAGACAGACATTCAGGGAAATATATACAACAAGGTTTCTTTGCTAAAAATAACAGCGACACACCTCAAAGGTACAGTGAACCACCCAGTCACATAGCATGCATATGTAAGACAGTATATAGGAACGTACCAAGATGCGAGCTGACTCGGGCGACAAAGGTTTTCCTTCTTCACAAACAACAAAGTCTGAAATAAGCTCTATCGTACCTGCCATTATAAAAACTTGATCAATGTCTGTGCAAATTTTCTCCTTTTTTAAACACTTTCATGAAATTTATCAGAAATGATCTAAAACAATGGATGTATGCAGACCTTTGTTTAATCGTACCGGCATCCCTTGCTTGCGTAGGAAAGGCTCCATCTCATGGCTGAACTCACTCATAGGCCCTTCTTTAAGCTCTACCTGCAACATCACCATCATATGTTATAAACATCACCATCACTCCTATGCAAAAGCAACATGCAATTATAAAAAGCCCATCAACACGCTGAAAGTTAAGGAAAAGAACTGGCTACAAAAACCAACCTTCTCAGTGGCGCTGCATCCTGTCCTTGCAAAATCATAAACTTCAAAGTCATCAAATAACCTACAGAACACATCGAATGACATGATGCAGAGAGGTATCAGCACAGAAATTTTAAGGATATGATGGAAAAACTTATATTAAAAAAACAGAGTATGTAAGGCACCATTGATAATAAGGGAAAGAAACACAAATACTCCAACATGATACATAAGAAACAAAAGCTATACAAACGATCATAAGTTAGATAGAATTTGACATTCATACTTTTTTACTTCTTCCTCTGACATATCTGTGAAGAAAAGACCAGACTCTCCACGCAAGAACTGCAAAATGGCAAGTAATAAAGTGAAAAAAGACCCACATGCTACCCAAAGAACGATACTTAGAATCGAAATGGATTGATACCTTTGAAATTCTGTAAAAACCCGGTTTAATTTCATCAGAAGCAGAACGGCCTAAAGCTACCTGCATGACTTTGTTGGACCCAAGAAAGAATCTGAAATGACAATAAAAATAACAACATTCAATCACCACAATCAGCACACGAAACAATCAAATAGCAGCATCAATAATTAAGCACCCTATGGCCTATGTATTATGATTTGAAAGGAACACAATTACAAGTAGCAAATGAACCAATTTCCTAAACATAAAGATCCCCCCCGTGCTACGAGTCCCCGAATAATGAAGCAAAACCTAAGCATCAACCAATGCAAGGTTTACGCCGGGAAAGAGCACCAACCAACAAACTACAGCATCACATTACATTCTTTTACAATTCATTCCATCTTAGCAAGTTTAACAAACAGCAAAATCAACCAAACCGCGAACATCATCTCATTACAAGTATTTAGAATTCATTCCATTTAAGTGTAACAAACAGAAAAATCAACCGAAAAGCGATTAAGCAACAAGATAGAAAGGTGAGTTGCCAATAACAATCACCTGCCAGATTTAATAGACTCTCTGAACTGCTTAAATTTCAGATTCCTCATGTTTTCGAAAGCGAAAACATAAACAGAAGGATACTTCTCAGCTGCCTCCCTTATTGCATTGACAATAGTTTCCTTATGCTCTCTTCCTTTCTTCTTAGTCTTTGATAAAGTCACTGCAAATTTCAATTTTTATCATACAAACTTCATCATTTACTCTGTATAATAATATTAGCTGCAAAAAGATTGCTTCTTTGATACATTTGTGTAAAAATTCCATTAAACCAGTTCATAATAATTGAAAATCAAAACACCCAAATAAAAAAATTGACAAAAGAACTACATCAAAAAATTAAATTGTAATATACTTCATAAAAAAAGGGGGAAAATACAAAAACACCTAAAAAGCAAACAAGTAATTTCCACTATAATTAAAAATTAAAATCACCAACAATTGTACAAAATTAAACTTGCGAAAGGTTGAGCTAAGCTTGTCAATACAGAATTAATTAACAAAAGAAATTGGGGAAATGGGGAATTAGGATTATGAACAAAGAAGAAGAAGGGAATTACCTGTACGATTTCTTTTGGATTTCGGCATCTTTGAAAGAACAAAAGTACAGTACTACGGAAAGAAGAGAAGGAAGATGAAGATGAAGAAGAAGAAGAGTGAAGGGGCTAAAGAGAAGAAAAAGGGGTTTTAGGGTTTTGGCAATTTTAGTTTTTCAATAGTGTTGGTGGAATGAAATGTTTCGACAAAGTGGGGCCCGCACGTGCATGTGTTGTGCAAATTCGTTGACTTGGGTCAGGTAGGTTGTGATGGGTTGGGTTGCAAGCTTGGAGCCGCTGAGACTACCTGACCTGATATTGTTGTTCTGCGTACTTATCAGAACTTATTTTTATCAAACATAATCGAAAGGAATTAAATTGAGCCAAGCTTATTTTTTATTTTGTATTTTAGTTGGGTTAGTACTTATGTTTTGAATATATATGTATTTTGTATTTTTTTTATATATTATTATTCATTATTTTTTTATTATATTTTTTTAATTTTTTTTGTTTTAGTTTTATAACAAGTATATGTTTGTATTCGAAAATATATATAAGTGATGAAAGATG
This sequence comes from Suaeda aralocaspica, assembly GCA_016808085.1. NCBI lineage: Eukaryota > Viridiplantae > Streptophyta > Magnoliopsida > Caryophyllales > Amaranthaceae > Suaeda > Suaeda aralocaspica. The sequence continues at coordinate 80,407 of PYUH01000549.1, forward strand.
AAATATAAAATAAGAAATCATTGAAAATAAGTGGATTTAATTGAATTAATTATTAAACTAAACCATAACACCCAAAAAAAATTAAACTGAACCGAATTAAACCGAAAGAAGTGTAAAAGAACGGGGCCTTAACGCCTTAAATATTGATACGGAATATTAGTGCTCGTTTGGCTGCCCTCAATTTCCACAAGAATTGATGTATCCCATGATTTTTTTTAGTAGGAATGTTGTTTGGTTGCTTTTAATTCCTCAAAATGCAGGAATTTTAGAATCTATAGGAATTCCAAATACCCACAAAATGGAGGAATTAAAAACCCACCCAACCCTTAATGATTGTAGATTCCTACATAAAATTACGATAAAATTACATTATTATCCCTTTAAACTTTCCCCTTTGAGGCTAATTTTTTGAAATACATGAGAATTGTTTATAGTATACCAAACAAAACATAATAATTAAAATCCTAGGATTTTACAATTCGTATGACAACCAAACAAGTTATAACCAATTCCCACGATTTGCATAAAGGTATTAAATTCCCATGTTTCTTAATGCATGTAGAAATTCAATTCTCATGACAACCAAACGAGCACTTAATCTTTTGTATTTCTTCATTCCCTTGCATTTATGTATTGTTGTGTTGCATGAATTAATTCCAAATTTAGATTTTTGTGTTTTATATAGCATCATAATAGCATAGTGCTTCTTAATTCTTAAATGTAGACACATAGATGTTACAGAAAGTGAAATACTAACTTTGCATCTAAGTTTTGGACACTCATTTGTTCTATATTTAAATTTTAAGAAAAGAGCATATATTTGTTTTTATATATGACATGAATTTTTTTTTTTTTACGAAGTGCGTAATAGTTTAACAGAAAATTAGTGCTCAAGAGAAATTATGACATGAGGTTACTTGTATATTTGTACTTATAAATAATACTCCATATATCTTAATGTGAGGCCCCGACTTGTTAATTTGCCTAGGGCCCAAAAATTGACAGGATCGACCCTGGCAAAAACAAATCACCTCGGAAGCTTCAACCACAATGCAGTCGAAAAAAATTAAGGAAAGGGTCGCAACAAAATGGTGGAAAGGAAAGGGTCGCGACAAGCATGGAGGATGAGAGAAAGAGGAGAGGAAAGTGAGGGAAAACCCTAACCCTAAGAGAGGAGAGGCAAAAGAGAGAGAAAGAAGAGAGGAGAGGCTAAAGAGAGAGAAAGGAGAGAGTGAAGAAGAGAAATGGGAAGGGGGGAAAGGCTGAGATGGAAGGGAATGAACGGCTAAGATGGAGCACTGTTACAATGTTCAACTTTTGAGCTAGAGGCTGTTTAAGATGTATAGATTGATCATTATATTTTTGCCATCAAACAATTTATAACTCTAAACCCCCTCATCACATTTTATATTTTTTTTAGAGTAATCTTGACTAATAAAGGCTTGAAATGAAATATAATTGTGATGTAGAGAGAATCATGCTCTAGGTTTTTCATTTGCAAATAACATGATGATAACATATTTTTAAGAGCCGAAACCAATCGTGGGGAGTCCTATGGTGGTCCATAGCACACGGTGAAAAAATAGGGCGAAAATAAGACAGGTCCTAGGAAGGCCCACTGGAGGCCTCAACCAAAGGCTATTATCCACTGTTTTTTGAGTTTTTAGGGTCCCGGAAATTAAAAAAAAAGTTGTTAAAAACTTTTCAGGGTATCTGTATGGTTAAAATATGAACCCATATTAGGTGATTTGAGGTAAAAAGGCATAAAGAGAGACAATAACAGGTTTTTCTATAGGTTCCATGAAATAGTTGTTTTTCCTTGTTCGAAAAAAGGTCATAAAAAGGATAATAATAAGTTTTTAAAGGCTGAAATCGGTCGTGGGGAGTCTTGTGGTGGTCCATAGGACGTGGTAAAAAATTGGGTGCAAATAAGACGAGTCCTCAGAAGGCCCCTCAAGAGGCCTCACTCAAAGTCTATTATCCATTGTTTTTTGAGTTTTTGGGGTCTCGAAAAAAAAAATTGCCAAAAACTTTCTAGGCTACCCGTATGGTTAAAATATGTACTTACGCAGATGATTTGGGATGAAAAGACCTTAAGAGGGACGACAACAAATTTTCAAGGTCTTCGAAACAATTATTTTTCCCTTATTCAAAAAAGGCCATAAGAGGGATGATACTAGGTTTTTAGGAGCCAAAACCGATCGTGAGGATTCCTTTGGTGGTCCATAGCATGTGGTAAAAAAATAGGGCGAAAATAATTTGAGGCCTGGGAAGGCCCCTCGGGAGACCTCTACTAAAGGCTATTATCCATTGTTCTTTGAGTTTTCGGGGTCCTAGAAAAAAAAATGGCAAAAGCATTACGAGATGCCCATATGGTTAAAATATGAACTCGCACCTGACGATTAGGGTCGAAAAGGTCTAAAGAGGGACTTTTACAAGTTTTTATAGAATCTCACCTATTTTTCCCTTGTTCAAAAAAGGTCATAAGAGGAATTGATATGTGCGGTTTTTATAGTGTTTTTCCCCTTGTTTCGAGTCAATTTTATGCCTAGTGGTTGTTATTCTGGCTCGATTTTAGCTCATTTGATGTTCTTTAGCTAATTTGAAGTGTCTCGCCAAGTTTGATTGATTTCCGGCAATTTTAGAGCTTTTTAGTTTGATTTTTAACATTTGCGGTTGTTATGCTCGGTTTTGGTGTGTTTTGTAATTTCAGGCACGGAAACCAAGGCTCGGAACGAAGCCGAAAAGCTTGGACGGGATAAGAATGAAGATGCATGGAAATGCGTGTCAAGAAGTATGAAAATAAATCTTAAAGAACTCATGAAGAAATAAGAAGAAAAGAAAATAAAATGACTTCTGAGGTAGTGATGCGGGCGCACAAACAATGCATGCGGGCGCATTTAAGAAGAAAAACAAACTAGAAGGCGTTCTGGAGGTCTGATGCGGGCGCATAAACCTCCTATGCGCCCGCATCAGCCGTTTTTCCGGGAATTTTAATTCTCTTTTATTTTCTTCGTAGTTAGACTTTGTAAGCCCAACTTTGGGTACATTAGGCACGACTTTCTAGGCAAAAGAACTTATGCTTTTCATAATTTAGAATTACTCTCTTAGGTTTTAGAATTAAGCATATTTTTCTCTCAAATTAATTTGGGAATTAGGGTTTTTGTTCTTAACAATAAAATTTCAATTCAATTCAAGTCTTCAATTTGTTCTTCAATTCGGTAATTCTTCTACTTTTGTTCTTTATTTTAGTTTAATTTATGCTTTTTAGTTTCTTTAGTCTAATTAGTTTAGTTAATTGTTGATGTTAATTAGTTTATTTGTCAATTACTTTATGAATTCAACTATGAATTTTACAATTATTCTTGCTTTAATTTTCATAATCATGAGTGAGTAGTCTAATTTCTAGGGTTAGGGAAACCTTGATTAATTAATGGACTAACTAAATTAGGTTGTTTCAATTCCACAATTAGTAGTCAATTTCCTATTATTGGGTTTTTCGTTTACAATTGAATTGTGCGCAGATTTAGTTGTAATTCTAGTAATTGTTGAATTTGATGCCGAGAGGTAAAAATACCACAATAAGACCACTGAATAATAGGCGGAATTAGTCTAGGCATGAGCGAGAGCCGCTAGATGAGTTTCGAGGGAGTCTAGATTCGAGAGAATTAGTGAGCCCTAATTTGACGATAATTGTGAGGTTGAACGATCTTTGTTAGTGAATCCATTAGTTGTTCTTGGTGACCCGAATGACCCTAGGCTTAATTTATTGGTTTTAATCTTCGTCATTTCCCGTAATTAGTTAGTAATTAGTCAGTAGTCAGTTAGTTAGTCAATATCTCTCGACCAAGGCCCTTTGTACGGTTTAAGCTTTTTAGAACTAATAGGGTTCAATTGCTTCCCTGAGGATTCGATCCTTACTTCCCTAGCTACATTAGTTAGTGCTGTTTGGTTTATTTTTGATAGGTGTGCGATAGCCTCATCAGGAATGATGACAGGCCGAGACCGATGGTGGGGAGTCCTGTGGTCGCCCAGAACACGTGGTAAAAAAAAAAAAAAAGTCAGAAACAAGACGGTGCCCGAGACAACCTTTTGAAACCCAAACGTATATTCAGATTTTAATTGGGTGATGAACATTGTTTAATGTGGGTTTTCAATTTGTTTTTTAAGACATGTGGCACGAGTCCAAATTTAGTTCAATGTACAACGATCTTACCATCGTTATAGGTGTATGTTTTGGGGGATAGGAGGGGAGGTGATAATTACATTTTATATGCATAATCTACCCCCGTTCTCATAACGATCTTAAAATCGTAATAGGTGTATGTTTTGGGGGATAGGAGGGGAGGTGATAATTACATTTTATATGCATAATTTACCCCCGTTCTCATTTGGTTTTTGGCTTTAACTTAGCACTTAGGAGCTATTTTGTTCTAACATTTGTCTATCGAGTGTTGTGTGTGCTTTGAGTATGATTTTACAAATTTTAATGCTCTTGCATTGATTTTTGCGTATATTGAGGGGCCGCAACCGAGTAGATGTAGCCATGGGAGATTAGGAAGAGCCATTGTAAACATAGTCAAGTCTTTTAAGTTTTTTGGCTTGATTGTGAAAGAGTTGTCTTAAAGGCATTGTAAAAGAGAAGGAAAACTGAAGTTAGCAAAGTGATGATTTGACCACCTTCTACTAGTTTGCTCATATCTCAAGATCTACACATTAGATTGACGCAATTCTTGTTGCATTGGAAAGCTGACTCAAAGATCTTTCCAACGGTAGGTGGCACACCCTGTGGAACTTTGTGTGATGAAAGTTATAGGGATTTGAAAATCGCCTTGCAAACTATAGATGTGTGTGCCCGATCAGGCGGATTGTCCGACCCAGATTTAGAGCAAAGGAAGAAACATTGAAGCGCGTTCGATCGGGTGCTTGGGCGGTTTTGACTTAATGAGAATTTTGACGTTAGAATCAAAAAATTGCGAGATTGGCTTGTGTGCCCAATCGGGTGGGTTTTGCCCAACTCGTCAAGCATATTTTTTTGGGGGCTTTTTTTTCTCAAATTTTTAGATTTTCTAGGCCGAGTATGTATAATCCCATGTTATAGGTCCCTTATAGGTTTTATTTATCATAGTTTTTAGATTAGTTTTTCTACTTTACTGTAAATACTTATTACTTAAATCGTTCAAATAGTTAATTCCATGTTTCTTTTGAATTCTTTTTACTCTTATTACTACCTCCGGTCCAAGAAATGTGCAACAAATAGATTTTGATATCTCAGTATCTCATAAAAAATACCTCATGCACATTTTGTGGACCATAGGTAGTAATTTAGTTTATCTTCTCAGTTTATGTCTTGAGTGTTAGTTTTTATTAAGATTATTTAATCTTGCCTTAATTTTTATATTAATTAGTTATATTAATTTAATTATATCGTTAGTTGTAATTTTTAATATTGATTCAGTTCCTGTAGTTTTTAACGTGTGATTAGTTAGGGGATCCATGAACCATTCTAATGAAATTGTTTGGTAGTTAATTAATACGATACATGTAGTACTCTAAATTCCTGTTGTCGGTTTATTATGCTTGTAATTAAATTGTGTGCAAATTTAATTGTATGTTTGATATTGTTAATTTTGATGCCGAGAGGTAAGAAGCCCACAATAAATTATAGGGACAATAGACAAAAACAAATTTAGAGCGGGAGCCACTAGATGAGCTTTGAGGAAGTCTAGATATTATCCCAAGAAAATTAGTGAACCCTGATTTAGAGGAGTCCATTGTGTTGTATTATTTGATTGTCATTCAATTTTGTTGTCAGTTTACGGTGAACCGTTGTCCTATGCTTAGTTTAATTTTATTAAACCCCGTTTATTTTGTTTTCATTGTCATAGTTAATTTTAATCACAAATGTTCTTATATCAATTTGATTTTTTTAGTATGAGTGGAAATTTGTATCTCCCTATGAATTTGAACCCCACATAGTTAGAATCGTAAGGTTTATTTTTGATAGATACGCGATAAGCCTGTTGAACAGGCTATCGCACACCTATCAAAAATAAACCAAACAGCACTAACTAATGTAGCTAGGGTAGTAAGGATCGAATCCTCAGGGAAGCAGTTAAACTCTATTAATTCTAAAAAGCTTAAACTATATAAAGAGCCTTGGTCGAGAAGTATTGACTAACTAACTAACTATTGACTAATTACTAACTAATTACTGGAAATGGCGAAGGATTAAATCAATAAACTAAGCCTAGGGTCATTCGGGTCACCAAGAACAACTAATGGATTCACTAACAAAGATCGTTCAACCTCACAATTATCGTCAAATTAGGACTCACTAATTCTCTCGAATCTAGACTCCCTCGAAACTCATCTAGCGGCTCTCGCTCATGCCTAGACTAATTCCGCCTATTATTCAGTGGTCTTATTGTGGTATTTTTACCTCTCGGCATCAAATTCAACAATTACCAGAATTACAACTAAATCTGCGCACAATTCAATTGTAAACAAAGAAACCAATAATAGGAAATTGACTACTAATTGTGGAATTGAAACAACCTAAATTAATTAATCCATTAATTAATCAAGGGTTCCCTAACCCTAGAAATTAAACTACTCACTCATGATTATGAGAATTAAAGCAAGAATAATTGTAAAATCCCTAATTGAATTCATGAACTAATTAACAATAACTAATTGATATAAGCAATTAACTAAATTAATTAAACTAAAGAGACTAAAAAGCATAAACTAACTAAAATAAAGAACAAAAACAGAAAAATTACCAAATTGAAGAACGAATCGAAGACTTGAATTGAATTGAAAATCAAAATTATGAACAAAAACCCTAATTTCCCTCAATTAATTTTGAGAGAGAAAAGTGCTTAATAATAAAACCTAAGAGAGTAATTCTAAATTATGAAAAGCATAAGTTGTTTTGCCTAGAAAGTCGTGCCTAATGTACCCAAGTTGGGCTTACAAAGCCTAACTTCGAAGAAAATAAAAGAAAAAAATAAAAAGTCGGGAAAAACCGTCTGATGCGGGCGCATAGGAGGTTTATGCGCCCGCATCAGACCTCCAGAACGCCTTCTAAGTTTGCAAAGTTCATTAAATGCGCCCGCATGGTGTTTTTGTGCGCCCGCATAAGAACGTTAGAAGCTCTATTTTGCTTTCTTTTCTTCTTATTTCTTCATAAGTTCTTTAAGACTTGTTTTATATTTCTTAGCACGCATTTCCATGCATCTTCATTCTTATCCCGTCTAAGCTTTCCGGCTTCGTTCCGAGCCTCGGTTTTCGTGCCTGAAATTACAAAACATACCAAAACCGAGCATAACAACCGTGGATGATAAAAATCAACTAAAAAGCTCTAAAATTGCCGGAAATCAACCAAACTTAGCGAGACACTTCAAATTAGCTAAAGAACATCAAATGAACCAAAAACGAGCCAGATTAACAACTACTAGGCACAAAATTGACTCGAAACAAGGGGAAAAACACTATAAAAACCACACATATCACCTGTCAGGAAGATAGGGAAAAGTTAATTAGAATTAGAAAAGTATAGTGTTTGTTTGATGGGATAAGGATTGAGAGAGGATTGGATAAGGATTAGCAGAGTGTAATTTGAAATTTTTGCTTAATTAATCTTATCTCTCAAATTAAACACCTAGAAAATTTAATTCAATGTCAATCAAACGATATCCTAAAATTATTTTAAAGTAAAAGTCAAAGTGCAGCAACTAATCGAACAAAGTACACTTAGGTTGGGTCGGATTTAGGGGTGAAAGTTCGGTCTATGGTTTGGATTATTGCCCAATCCAAATCCAAACCATATATTTTCGGTCTTTGAAATTTGAGTCCAATCCAATCCATATTGAATTTCAGTCCAATCCAATCCAATCCACCTAAATTCGGTCTTACGATTTTGGATCCAATCCAATCCGAATTTTAAAGATATTTTTTTTTTGTAAATAATTCCTGCTTAATATATTTGTAGCAATAATCTGTAGTACTATCCAATAACTCACTAAATCAAATACTACACACACTTTGAAAAAAGATGATAGAGAATTTTAGGATTTTGCTAGCTTTTGATATTTAGACATAACTGCTTAACAAGTAGTAGGCTTGTCATTAAGGACTTAAAGGTTTATTACTATTCGGTCTAAAGTTCGGTGTACGGTCTACCGAGGGGTCCAGTCCGAGTATAAACCGAAAAATAAAAATTTTACAATCCAAACCGGTCCAAATTACAAAAAAGTCCGATCCAAATTTCCAAAATGATTTGGTTTGGTTCAGTCTTCGATTTTAATCCGAATTACTTTTACCCGTAGTTGGATCTCCTACTCCTAGTAATAACCTAGACTCAAAACCTCAACTTTCTGTTGTCTCCCTACAGTTGATTATACAACTTCACTCTTCTCACCATCACTAATTTCCACCTTCTCACTTAAATTAAACTCGACCCTTTTCCTCTTTCCCTATTTCCTGAACTGGGTTACATTCACTTTCACAAGAACACCCAAAAAAATTTGAACTTTTTTTTAATTTTTTTTTTTTTAAATTGATGAAAAAATGTCAAATAGTGGGGAAAGCAGTGGAAATGGAGAAGTAGGAGTAACATCACATGAAATAACCCTAAAACAAGGAGAGAGATTGGTGGGTCCTACTCGTAGACCCGATGGTACGCTCCGAAAACCCATCAGAATTCGGGCTGGTTATGTTCCTCAAGAAGAAGTTGCTATCTATCAATCTAAAGGAACTTTGGTAATTTAATTTTCTTCAATTAATTTTTTCTTTTTTTTTCTTTTTTTTTTGTGTGCAAAATTTTATTTTTGTTTGAATCATTGTTGTAATCGCTGAATTGATATTAATTTTTGATTATGGTGATGTTAACGTGGTACCAAATTGTGGTTACAGGAAGTTTTTCATTTTTTTTCATGAATTGAAGATTGTTGTTGGTAGTTTAATTGCTGAAAAGATTAATTTATTGGTCAAATTTGCTTTATTTTGCTATATTTTGTTGTTGATTTTTAATGTGTTTTTGATGATAGTTGATGATTTTATGTCAATGTATACTTGCAATGAATGTGATGGAAATTTTGCTTTGATCAAGTTGTGTATCTGATTGAATTGCATTATAGTATCAAAATTCTGAATTAAAGGTTGAATCTTTAGAAGTTCTCTGAAGTCGTGATAGCCTAACTCCGTAAGCAACTGGGTTTAATGACAATGGAGGGATTTATAGTGGTAGTAGATGATTCTAGTTAAGGGCAACCGGGTTTTGATGTTGATGGAGGGAAGTTAGGGTTAGTTCTGAAGAGTGAAGTATGTAGATTCTTGAAAATTTCTTGATGGATTCGTCCAGGGTTTTTCTTACAAAGATTGGGTGTTGTTTAAAAATTAAACTTGTGAAAAGGCTGAAATAACTCATTGGATCACTCTTGAAATGTAACTTCTAGAGCATATCTATGTGTTTTCATGCTGGAGTTTGTTAGATTAATAACTTCTTACCTGAGATAAACTACCTTAACATATATTAATCGATGCAGCTGAAGTATGAAGTTATGCCAAATATAAGTAGCGCGGATACTTCATTAGGTAGCCGTACCCGTGTCGGACCGATACCCTATGGATACCCGAGACTTCAATCCATATTTACATTAATATTTTTCGACTTGGATTATCGTAATTATACCCCATTTTTTAGTATGATTTTGAGATATTATCTTATTCTACTCGAGTATTTATATGAATTTATCCAAATAATGTTGAAATTTGCACATTTATTTTAATAAAATTAATAAATAATTACTTTGTTGTATCTGTATCCTATTTTTTAAAACCCGTGTATTTTTTACTCGTATGACACCTGTGTCTGTATCGGTATCAGTTCTGTATCAGTATCCATGCAACATTGCCATTTGGCAATCAACTATGTAGAGTCAAACTCAAGCAAGAATACCCTAAAAAATAAGCTCCCATTAGGAAATTAGGTGTTACCTTAATTAGTCCATAATTAACTCAATGCAATCTAATTTACTTGAAATCCATCAAGGCTCAATCATGGTGAAGGATATAAGATTCAATGGGTGGCTGAGAAAGGTGAGAAGCCAAAGTTCAGGCTTCTCCTATAAAAGAAAAACAACAAGAAACAACGCCAGATTTAACATTTGAACTTGAGGCAAAGCCTAATGCATCAAGCATAACTGTATTGGAAGTATGACTCTTTTTTGATAAAATTAAAATTGCCTAAAATGACTAAAAATTATATGGAAGAGTAAGATTGATTTTCTTTTGATGATTGATAATCCTTTCATCATAAAAAGAAAAGATTGATAGAATACTTTATCATGGGTAAGGACATGTATGAATATGTGAAGATACTTTTAGGATTGTAAAGGCTAAACAAAAGATATCCTTATTGCAATTGAGTTTCAAGGATTAGTATTTCAGACTTCAGTTGTAAATAAAGGGGTCATCAAGTCCAAAACAAACTGGAGAAGGGATTAATACTTAGTTGGAGTAACTTTAAGCTGAATCAGGGTAATCATGAGCGCAAAGTGACAAACAAGGACTTAGTGACACTGGATGGTAAGAATCTACATGTAGTTTAGGTGTTTTTGAGTGTAATGTTCAATTGTGCAATGAAATAGATGCATTGAACTATTGTGTTAAGTACTGGTGGCTAAATCAAAGAGAGCAACACTATGTGTCCTTAGCTTACCTTTAAAATTAAAGGGAAGTTTTTAAGATACTTCTAAGTTGAATGTTGGGAATTTTAGGTAGGGTCATAGTATGAATTGGTTGCGGCAAGATGCTTGTGTTGAGAGGGGTGTGTAGGAACCCTTTAAGGGATACAGTATGAAACTAAGGTATTCAAGGGAGGTGATAAGGGAGAAGCGACTGTGCTGTTTTGCTTAGGTCAGTGGAAAGTTGGGTTGGAATGATGAACATTTAGAATTTTAGAAAAACTGAGGACGACTCTGGATGTTTTGAGTAGAGGAGTTGTATATGAACAACGGGATTGAAGAAGCATTTAGCAATAGATAGAAATTAATTGATGATAATGGATAACCTTTGTAAATGTTCACATGATGAATCTCATGAATCATATTCTTATCTTTGTGGACCTAGGTTTGATATTGATTGAATTATTTTTAATGGGATAGAGTAGCCATGGCTTAATACAACTACAAGTTATTGAATCAGAATAATTCAAGAAAACATCGTAGCAAATTTGACCCTATTACGTAGTTGAAACTTCGAAGACCTACCAGCTCGACTATAGTGTGTTTGAGAAGACATACATTAAAAACCTAAGCCCATACACCACTCTTCAAGCCTTGGTAATCGAAGCAACTGTATTAAATATTTAATAGAGGTTTCTTATCGAGGCAATTTGATCCATTGTCAAGTCAGGACACTTTGTTGATATGTTTTAAGTATGGTTTAGGGGTTTAAGACATACAGCTGTTCAATGCCTTTATGAAGACCTGTAGTGGAATAGACGAATAATTGGATTTTCTTAAGTTATGGAGGAAGAGAAAGAGCATCACCTTCCTTTTGATGCTGGATGGAAGAAGGCAGTGCACCAGTTTGAATTTGCGAACACAAGCCTATGGAGCCATGTTCTAAATGAGCTCTAGATGGGTCGCTCATCCTACTTTTTCTAGGATATGAGGTCAATATATAGGAGCATTGCCACTAGCCAGCTTAACACCATGGAAGCTCTCTCTCTCTCTCTCTCTCTCTTTTTTGGTTGTCTTTGTTGTACCAGGTAATTTTCCAGTTTATTAGATTGTTGTCATGTTTGCTTCATCTACGCTAGTCGTCTTTGTGTGTTGTAGATTTGAGAAGTTATAACCATGTTATAAGGGATATCTGGTTGCAAAGGCAGGATAATGTTGGTGTAAAACCTTTTTGTATCTTAACGTGATCCATAAATGCCGAATTCTTAACTTCTTATTGCAAATTTGCTCTGTTTCCCAGTTCCATCCCTGTTTTTTGTGGTTATAGTTGTGTTGTGGACACTAATTGTTGAGTTTGATACCAACAAAAGTTATAATGACTGACACAAAAAATTGTTGCAGTGGAGAAAGGAGATCGAGTCACAAGTGGGGCCACCTGGGTTTGATCCCGAAACAGAGGCAAAACCTAAAAGCAAAAATCTCAAGAGAAATGAGAGAAAGAAAGAAAAAAGACAACAGGTATTCCTCCTTTTCTTTTCTTTGTTTTTTTTGGAGGCCAAGTGTTTATACTATACTACTTTGAGAAATGTAATTGTTTCTTCTCTGAAAATAATGAATAAGCCTTTCCTCTTTGGCATACTGTATGTCAATGCAATAATACTCTGACATGGATTAAGATGTTTATGACTGAATTGCAGTTTACGAATTCAGTATAATCTACTTTGATTTTTTTTTTTTTTTGGCTGTAAACAGATTATACGTAGTAGCTACTTTTGTTGTGTTACTTCTGCACTGCTATGTAAGTGTTTGTCTTAGAGATCCTTACATATGGTTTTTGAATAAAAGATGTAAGAATTGTAGCAATAATATGCAGTTTGCATTGTTGCAGTCTAGGGGCTTTTTATTTAGATGTCTTATAAAGGGAACTTCCTAATTGTTCTGTTAAAACTATGTTGTGCAAATTTCTCCATCAGCATAAACTTCTTTTACATTCTTTCTATTCTAATTATCTATATTATCTGGACACCTTCATTTACTTCCAGAATAGCATGTTGACTTGTGTTGTGTCGAATATGCCACATCCCAACACTTGGTTACTTTTTTTAAAACTGAAATCTCACTCTTTTCCCAAAATAGCCGTGTCGGACCCTTGGACACCCGTATCCAAGTAGGCACTTTGTCCGTGTTTGTGTAAAATAGCTAAATTCTTCCTCAATCTTTCTCATAACTGTTTGTTGCTTGAAGTGTTGCTCAGGTATATATAGTTATTTATGGTATGAGTTCCTTGTTACAATTGGGCAAGGTTTTTGTTCAATAATGGAAGAGAATATGTAATTATGGATGGCGTTTTGTGATTTAATATCATGCCGCTGAGTTTAGAAAACTTTTGTCATATCAAATCATAATTCCATGAATTAATGTATCTATTAATATAGACCAATAAAAAAAAGTGTGGCTGACCTTTGATGGTCATAAGTTAAAGCTCTAATTGGATGGATTGTATGGAATCGTAAATTGATCAAATAGAATATCCATACAAGCATGGTTGACATTTATAATACAACTTAGTACTAATGGGTACATTGCTAGACACCTAAATATGGTTTACTTAAATGATCCAGGGGTAACAGTTGGTGTCCCCACTCCCTGCCCCTGGAAATACTTAAAGTAAGATAACACTAGCTTCAACACTGCCAGAATTAACATAACCAACATCAGCTCTTGGCCTCTGTTGCACAACAATCACTATCACTGTGATAACGTCAACCATCAGCGCAATATCAATCACTGCAGTAATACCCCTTTATGACTCCCATTGCTGAAGATCCTCTCCATCCGTCCCACAACCTCCATTGCTTCAAAAGCCTTATTTTATTGGGATATACATCTTTGATGGTCATTTTTTACAATTGAGTCTTGTATCTAGAGCTTTAGTAGGCAACCAAAAGTTTTTTATACCAATTTTCGAAGATCTAAGTTTGGTTTCTGTTTGTAGTGGTATTATTCTGCTTGGTTTTACAGAGCTAAGTAAGAGACCTTTAAGCATTTGAATGAGAATTCCTAGTGAAGATGGTTGTAATTCGTTAGACACTGCAAATATTTGTACAACACTGGACAGACGTGGACCAGTTGGATTTGAGGAACAAGAGTGAGTATGAAGATAGATGAGGATAAAAAGAGAAGTTGGAGAAAAAGGAATATTAGAAAAGGAAGAGACAGCAGAGGAGCTACAGGGAGAGTAGATGAGCAGATGGTAGATCAGGAAGGAGAATAAGGAATAATGTAGTTGAGGAGTGAGAAACTAGATTTCAGGAAGAAGCTATCATGCTATATTCTCTGGCGAAAAACCTTGATTGAACATTTGATGCATTGTTTTCTAAGAATCATTGATGTCCTGAATCATCCTCGTGTCTGCTTTACAAAATACTGGTTCACAACGAGCTTTTCTTTTAAGTATGTTCTGTACCATTGAAAAATGAATCATACATGTAACTGTCAAAACCTTTTTTCTGTTATCATGTTATGTTCAACCACTTTCGACTTTGTTCTTTCCTGCTTGTCTGTTGGCTCCACGTTTTTTAGAGTAGGTTGGTGCTGAGAAATCATCATTTTATACATGTTTGCATGCATCTAGCTTTTTTCAAAGTTTTGGAATTGAAAATTATTACAAGAGCCAGGTTTATTAAATCACTTTTTTCTGATGAGGATAGGATTCTTGTAGATAGGGTCAAGGTTAAAACTTTGTTGGAGTACTTTGTTAAATTTCAAGTTGTAAACCTCAACTTCCATGCGCTTGTGACTATATTTCAGTTGGGGAGATTGGGGGTTCTTGATCTCTTAGTTTGGCTGTTTTATATCTTAACTAGTCATATTGTTATATCTATGTCTATATCAAGTGAGATTTTAGTTGGTATGGCCATATATCTATATGATCGTATGTGATCAATAGATTGTGTGTCAAATCTGTTCAGAGCTCTCTTTCAGCAGTCAAGATGTCTTTTCTTTCATGAAACAGTGTAGTAGTATACAGTTACTGTTGCTAGGTCTAGCAGGTTAGGAGCATTGAGTGTGAGACTATGGGAGGCATATGATGCGCATGTGTTTTTTTTGCCACTATTGCTTTTCTACTCATAGACTAAGAATATAATTTTCTTGAAATTTAACTATTTGGCTTTCTGATGAATGAGGCATATGGTTTAGCTACTATTCATGGATGCTGCAAACTTAATGATAGCATTTAATTTCCATCTCTCTATCGTTGTAAGATTTTGCTTAAAACCATGCCATTTGAAAGCGGGAATTGTATTGCTTTGGGAGTATATCATTCTTTACGAAGTTTAAGGCAACATAGCTTCTTCATCCCTGAGCAATTATCTTTACTTGCCGAATTTTATGAACAGATTCCCCCCCCCCCTCTCTCTCTCTCTCACTGTGCAGAAATGCAGAATGTTAATTAATTATAATTGGACTTGACAGGCTGCTGTTGAACGGGCTAAAAGCGAACATTCAGTAGACGAGGATGAGGAAGAAGAAACACTATGTAAAGATCATTCAAAATCTTTGGAGTCTGTTGCTTCTCAGATTAGCCAGCTATCTCTTTCTACAACCGCCACCTCTAGTAAATCTTCAGCGGACCCAACAGCGGTGTCAGATACCGCTAATGCAGGTGTAGATATTGATAAAAAGATCCGAGCTTTGAAAAAGAAGGTACTGCTTTCGTCTTTAGAATTATCTATTGAAAAAAGTTGAGTAGCAATGGTATGATGAACTGATGAGTGTTTAGTACAGAACTACAGACTAATCATTTGCAACGTCAATTTACTTTCTGCCTTGAATCATTGAATAAATATCGACTTTCTTCTTTCTTTCTTTCTCCCCATCTTTTCATGTATATTGTGTTATAACTAGTTCGAGTCATGCTCCCAAGTTTCCCCTGTATGACTAAACTAGATTGAGGCATTCCTCCACATATTGACTTTTTAATTGAGATATGGCTAATTGCTGATATAAAGAAATATGCGCTTAAATAACGAAGGTTTTCTGCCCCTTAACATTTAACTAGTTAATATTAAGTGTACTATTTAGACAAGAGGTCATTGGATGATTTGAACGGTTATTACTAGATTAGTGCACATATTCTTTACATACGTGCAAAGTGAAAATCTATGAGGGTTATCTTGTTAAAAAATATATATATACACTAATTCTGTAATTTTGTTAAAATGGCAAACTATATTAGATTTTGATGCCTATGCTTCAAATAGATGTCTGCATTATAGCTGATTAATTAATGCCCATCTGTCCTTGCTCCTTGGCAAAATAAAAAAGATGGAAGATAAAGAAACGACAGAAGGCTATTTCTGTTCTTTGGACCTCTTTTATCTTTTGAATCTATTGGACTCTTCCTTTGTGAATCTTGAGAATTTTCGGTTTTTGATTCCTTGGAGTATTGAGTTGTTGTGGGGTCCTTGCATAGTTGCATGTCATTGTATCAAGATTAATTCACATGTTTTCTGTTGGAAGTTGGGGAAATCTTTTGCATTGTCACTTAACGATGAAGTTCACAACTTCTAATGTGGTGATATGGCAATGGATTTGGGGTGATGCAAGTTTTTTAGTAAGGACATTGGTTTGTCTTAGCATAGATGTTTGTTCCAGACCTCAGTGTAAAGTTGAAATAAAACTTAGAAGCACTAATATTTTTCATCTTAATTTGTTGAAAAAAATAATAAAAATAGAAGAAAGCGAACAACTTAAATTAAGCCTTAACCCCAGTGTGTGGGGTCGCCTGCATGAACTTATTGACCCCAACTACTTTCTGCACCAGATTATTTGCTACGTGACACTGCACATGGCAATACCAAAGACAGATTACAATAAAATGTATCTGTAAAAAGTAGAAACTAACTGTGATTTAAAATACATGTCTCTCGTCAATTTGGATTATAGTCCTCATCCTGAAGAATGAACCTCGCAAATCCCATTTTGAATTTTAAAGCTCAACTGCATAATAGAATTTGAAAATAGTCCTCTTAAGAAAATTTTGAAATAAGATTAAACTTGCTAGAAATGTTAGAAATTTAGTACCCTTTTAATTTTTCTTGTAATATAACAAGATTATGCTTAAAAAGTATATAATTGCTAGAATTAAGAACCAAGTGTATTTACAATAACATATATATGTTCCAAAACTATTGGGTTGCTAGTAGCTGAATTTATCTGAGTATTTAGGTCACGCTTTAATGACTGAATCTTGAAATAACACCTGCCTGTGCTGCTTTCTATAACACATTGAGTATTTAGGTGAATTTATCTGAGTATTTAAGTCACGCTTTAATGACTGAATCTTGAAATAACACCTGCCTGTGCTGCTTTCTATAACACATTGAGGTGGACTTTCGGAGTGTGTCACTGCTTCTTTTGGCTTTGCTCAGTAGCCATAGTAGGGCTCTACAGTCTATATAGAAATACGGATGTAACAATTTAAGGTTCTGTGTTCTTGCCCAACACCCATCTTTTAGGCACTGATGGACAATTAGTGAATTCTTGTGTATTCAAGTAATTTAACTTTTACGCTTTAAAGGTTGTTATGTTTCAAGTATTTTCTCTGCAATTTTGCAAAATTGGCCTTTTCTAATTAAATTTTGCTTGCACTTTTTTGTCTCCAGATTCGTCTTGCAGAGGCTCAGCTGCAAAAGGTTAGCCCCAAAGATATGAAGCCTGAACAGCTTGAAAAGGTCAATAAGTTGGAAGGTTGGCGTGAGGAGCTGAAGCTTTTGGAGGGTGAAAATACAACATCAGTATCGTGACCCCTAATTTATCCTAGTGAATGTTTAGCTTTGTGTAATGCGTGTTATTGTTGACCATTGTGGTGCAGTGGAAAACAACGATTTCATTGATATTTAATAGTGCTCCCTAGTTAGAGTTGGGACTGTGATTGCAATGTCTGTGGTTTGTGTTGCTGTAACCTGTGTTTCACATGCCTTGGTATGAAATTGAGTCATATTTTTCAAGTGCACTGTAAAATGCTTGTTACTACACATTTTTTTGATATCATATTCTTTGCATAAGAAAGTTTTAAATAGACGCCTCGCCCAATTCACTTTGGGCACTGGTTTTCCACATATACAGTATATATATATATTTCTCCTTAACCATATTAATCCTTTCCTAGAGAGGAGGATAACTTAGTTTATTAGAGTTTTTCTCTCGGTCTCAAAATATTACTTGTTTCACTTCCTACCATAACCTACTTTCATACGATGTTTTAATTTATTTTACTATTTGCTAAACTCAACGATGAAGGCCACCAAATACTTTCTTTTGAGATGGTAGTAATAGTCCAAGTTCGGAGTTATTGTTTTGGCTACAAAGAACCATTATAAATTGAGCTGATCAATCATTTTCGGCACCATTAACAAAATTTATTATTTTTTTTTTTATTGTTATTTAGTAAGAAAACTATTTATCATTTGATCTTTTGCAGTTCTCTTATTGTATCATCATGTAAATACATGTTTGTTGGTTGATGTAGTGCTATACCTTTTACACATGCTTGTTAGCTGTAAAAGAAAAACATATAGAATATATGCTAACAGTCAACTAATTGTTGTCCAACCAAAGTAAATCATGGTTTTTTGTATTAATCAAAGTTATTATCTTACTTTAGTTTATACATACATTAATCATGGGAAGCCATTACTCTCCATGTTGCATTAACCACTGAAAAGTGGAGATGTAGTTGCCAATCTGAAACTCATTTGTATATTCTATTTCAACAACTGTAATCCTCAATTTGAGATGTGAAGCCATTATTATCAAAAAAATTTGCTTAAATACAACCTTAAGAATGTAGTCGTACAAAATGAGGCTTATAATTAGTTAGAAATTAGTTTTTCCGTGTGTGTCTAGAGAGCTACAAGAGTAACAATATAGGCGTAATTTGATGTCTTTGCCACCCGGGATCTAATCAACTAATCTGGTTGGCATGGAACTAAGGTATTAGCATTGAATCCGCGAATAATCAAATAAATTATTCTTAAATTAAAGACGAATCAACCAAAGAAAAGGGGCAACATTAACACTTAAACAGTCTTGTTAATTACATTGAAAATCAAACATTATAATGAGACCATAATTCAAATATGTTGCAGAAAAAAATGGAAATAAATTTCCAAAATTCCTACAATCTAACATACAAACATTAGTTAAAAAATTTGGGATCATAGCCATTGCTAGCAGTAGCTAAGATATAGTAAGCCACAATATGACCAATAGAACCCCAAGCAAGAACATCAACAATATTGAATCCAACTGGGTCATTAGACTTCAGCAGACTAACATACTCCTTAGCCCGGGTATCGCCGGCCTCGAAATGGCTCATACCATTTTGCTCTGGCAATCCTTGTTTCGCCACATTCTCTCTCTGAAAGTTGAAAAATACAAACCTCCCTAAAAATAGGGATAATCCTGTGCTCAGACTGATCACTACTGATGGGTTCAGCTCTGCTCTGCAGATCATTCTGTTACTGCGGCTGTTTCTGCTGCTGTAGTTGCTGTTTCTGTTGTTGTGCAGCTTTAGCGGGCGAAGCCCTGCGAAAGTCTTGCACTTGATCATCTGTTGCTGCTGCTGTTGCGGCTGCGCAGTGCTGCAGAGCAGTCTGCTGCTAAATGCGGTAACTGCTGCTGTTGCTGTTGCGGCCGCCATTGTACTGATGTAATATTGTGTATCAGCTTTTTTTTTGGGGTTTCAGAAAACCTGAAATATATGTTCTGATTTTATGAGATCATGCAAATGAAAAGGATATTATGATTAAAATTTGTAAGGATAAAATGAGATATGAAGATGATGCTGTATTTTCTGTCCACAAATATGACAGTCCAATGTACTGCTGCTAGATTTTGTTAGCTTAGTTGGACTTTTTTCATTGGTTTAAATTTAGAATTGTGGATTATCATAGATTATATAATAATATTTTATAATCCAAAAGTGGGTAACTTAGTTTATATATTTGTTTTTGGAACAACTATATCACCAAATGAGGATCCGTGGCGCAATGGTAGCGCGTCTGACTCCAGATCAGAAGGTTGCGTGTTCGATTCACGTCGGGTTCAATCCCGAACTCATTGGATCATTTTTTAATGTTTTTATTTTTTTATTTTTTTTTATGATCCACTTCTTAATAATGTTTTCATAATGGGATTTGTTACTGACTAGTGGATTAGTGACTACTAACTACTGCTAAACATGTTGGATCTTAAGGAAAGATTAGTTTACTAAAGAAATTATTGATTTGCTACTTGATAAACAAAGTTTATACTGAGCATCTTATTGGGTCTTACTCCTAAGATAACATAAACATTTCTACTTTTTAAATGAATGCTATCATCTTAGTTTGATGCACATCATGTGTCTATGATTTGGTCTTTGAAGCGTAAAGGAAGTGCAAGCGACTTTATTCGAAAAATGTGTACAAGACTGTGTAACTAAAAATTGTGGTTTCGAGGACGGGTAATAGCTGAAGTTGTTAGAAATTCTTTCCCGATTTCAGAAAATTCTAGGTTCAATTCTTATTATTATCCTTATAACGGCTCTCTAGACACACACAGAAAATAAAAAAAAAAAATAAAAATTGTGATTCTATAATGAAACTAACATTTACAATTACAAAGTAGTATACGCAAGTACTTAAAATATATTCTACTCCATATAATATATAGTCTGTTAATGAGCGTTTTAAAAATTTTACTAGTATTTATTGACTATAGTAGTGAAACCAAAGTTGAGAATTTTCCCTTGAACAAAATAACCTTTTATAACTTCATTGTATAAAGAAACCACAGTGAAATTAAAATTAAAGCAACATGGTTGTTGAATATATTTGCTTGTCAAGTTTGGTGTGTATTGCTATCTTTAAATAATGTGTCATCACCAAATCTGTAGAATAATACAAGTTGCTCAAGAATTAAACATGAAATTACTAAGCAGCCATGTTAATTCTCTAAACACAGATCATAAAGACCTCAGTTTTCCCAGATCTTCAACTCCCACATGTCATGAGATACAAAGTAATCAAACAATAAGATGAGTAGTGAGCTCAGTTTTTCCCAAATAATGTTCAATAATGAATATACAACACCAAGTAGATGTTTTGACAAAAACATATTATCCGCACAACATCGAACCTCGACCAACTTCGTGCACGTTCTTTTGCCATATTTACGTTCTATTTGATAGTCGGTAATAAATGGCAATAATCTTACGAGAACAGCTTGAATCGGTATTAAAGGGCAATAATCTGATTACATGACATGAAGAACTTCTTTTAAATGTATGAATTTGGTTTCCATCATATGGAGTACATCATGCATGATTTTGCAGAAGAAAATTCTAATGTACCAAAACCTTGGAATTGGAAAGACAAACATAAATGGAAATGGTCCAACAAACCTCATTAACGCAATCAAGATTTTGTAGCAGAAATGAGTAAAATGAAAAAACATTTGTTCCTCTTCATTTTTTGACAGAATATTATAACAAGACTTACCAAAAATGCAACAAAGCAGTAGCAAGTCTGTAGCCATCACAAACACAAAGCCTATAGAAAATCCATTGCCTTATTCAAACCCCATTTGAACAAAAGTAAAAACAGACTTTGATACTCGTCCTCCATACAATCCCAACATCCCAACAGAAAAGAAAAACCAAAACTAAACATTCCTAACTGAAAATTATGATATATTGAACACCACCGCTCTCCTCTTGGAAGGATCCGATAAGCCAGTTGCTCGGCATCATCGCTCTAGTACCTGTAGTGAGCTGGCTTGTATGGACCCTCAACGGGCACACTGATGTAGTCAGCCTGGTCCTTGGTTAGCTTGGTGAGCTTGGCACCGAGCTTGCCAAGATGAAGGGCGGCAACCTTCTCATCAAGGTGCTTGGGCAACACGTAGACCTTCTTCTCATACTTGCCTGAGGCCTTCTCGTTCCACAACTCAAGCTGAGCAATAACTTGGTTGGTGAAAGAGCAGGACATGACAAAACTAGGGTGACCAGTGGCACAACCCAAGTTCATGAGACGACCCTCAGCCAAGACAATGACTCCAGTGTTGGTCTCTGGGAAGACAAAACGGTCAGTTTGGGGCTTGATGGTGACCCTCTTGATTCCGGGGTAGTTCTCAAGTCCAGCCATGTCAATTTCGTTGTCAAAGTGACCAATGTTACAAACAATGGCGTTGTTCTTCATCCTCCTCATATGGTCAACCATGATGATGTCCTTGTTACCGGTGGTGGTAACAATGATGTCAACCTCAGAGATGACATCTTCCAAGGTCAAGACCTGGAAACCCTCCATGGTAGCTTGGAGAGCACAGATGGGGTCAATCTCTGTCACAATAACACGGGCACCACCAGCCTTCAAGGCAGCAGCACAACCCTTTCCGACATCTCCGTACCCACAGACAACACCAACCTTTCCGGCAATCATAACATCAGTGGCTCTCATCAAACCATCAGGAAGGGAGTGGCGGCATCCGTACAAGTTGTCAAACTGTTTACAAACACACAAAATCCAATAAGCACACACTCTAGCATCTCGCTCAAATCATATACATTTCATTAATCAATTTCATTGTTGTTTGTTATCACAGCGACCATAAACAACACTAACAAATGGCTAATTTTGAAATTGACAAGTCTGTTACAGTATGAGTCATAATTGAGTCAAGTTAATTAACAGTTTGGCTTAGTCATAATGTCACATTTCCTGCACTAATCAATTTCAGTAACGCTTACGCTTATGATCACACAAACCGTTAACAATTAAATTTAAGCTCCAAAATTGGTAAACCTAACTATGTTTACTAATTCAAACTGACGTAAAAGTTGATCATACAACCACCATCAATTGACAATTACATTCAACATACCAATCATTAAATCATAATCAACATATAAATACCACGCATTCATGAGATATAACATACTAACAAGCTTATAAATATACCTTGCTCTTGGTAACGGAGTCATTAACATTAATGGCGGGGAACAACAAGGTACCGGTCTCCTGCATCTGGTAAAGCCTCTTAACACCGGTGGTGGTTTCCTCAGAAACACCAACCAATCTTTGCTTCATCTTGTGGTACCTCTTAGGGTCAACCTTCAAACTCTCCTTGATGAGACCCAACACAAGCTGGAACTCAACATTGTCGGTTGAGCTTGGGTCGGGAATGGTTCCTGACTTAGCGTACTCTTCCTCAGCCTTGACTCCCTCATGGATCAACAAAGTGGCATCACCTCCGTCATCGACGATAAGGTCGGGGCCACCAGCTTCACCCCAGTCAAGTGCCCTCTCGGTACACCACCAGTATTCCTGGAGTGTCTCACCCTTCCAGGCGAACACTGCTGCGCTGTCCCTAGCAATGACGGCGGCAGCATGGTCCTGTACAACATTTTAACACAAAATTCCAATAAATAATCAGAAAATCGTATCATAAACACTAACATATACAATACAACGAACAATTCCAAATAATAACACTAAATATCAAGGCGAAATTACAAAACCTCAAAATTCAGTTATGAGATCCAAATTTAAACTGATTATCATCGTTTTAACTTGATTAACAAAGTGAAATTAAAACTTTAATCTCAGAAATGAATTAGATCTATTAAAATTAAACCTAGAAAACTACTTATTAACGAAAACAAAAATTTAAAAACCGTCAAAATGCTCACTAATCATACTAATCTAATGAAAATCTTAACCGCTTAAAATCAAAATGAATTAATCTATAATAATCAAGTGAATTTTAACCGTTTATAAAGTAAGATCGACAACATATTCAATTGCATTTCGTTAATCAGATATCCGTAATTTTAACAAAATAACAGTATTCAAGTGAAATTTAACTCCGTTTAACATTTTAATTCTCAATTCCTCATTTCATCATAAAAACTCATATAACTTGCAAAAAAAAAAAAAAAAAATCAACAGATCTAAGATCTGAGATCTAAAAACAGCGAAAAAATCGAATAAAAGTTGAAATGAAATGATAAACCTGAGTAGAGAAGATGTTACAAGAGCACCAACGAACTTCAGCACCAAGAGCAGTAAGAGTTTCAATAAGAACAGCAGTTTGAATAGTCATATGAAGAGAACCAGTAATTTTAGCACCTTTAAAAGGTTGAGAAGGTCCAAATTCAGTACGACAAGCCATTAATCCAGGCATTTCAACTTCAGCTAGCTCTATTTCAAGCCTTCCAAAGTCTGCCTGTGACATATCTTTTACTTTATATTCTCTTCCTGATTTTGTCTTTTCTACTGATAATGATGTCGCCATTTTTGATCTCTTTGAAGCTCTTTCTTCTTCTTCTTCTTCTTCTAGCGAAGGCGCTATTGTAGAGAGAGAGAGAGAGAGAAAGAAAGAGAGAGAAGCAAAAATGGGGGGGTTTAAGAAAGGAAGTGAGGGGTGTAGCGAGGAGGTAAGGAGTGAGAGGAGGGGATATAAATAGGTTTGAAGAGGGATGTTTGACGGTCACGATTTTTTTGGATCTTTTAGATGGATTAGATTAAATTAAAGGGGGTTTGGGATTTTGGGGTTGGTGAAGGATTCATGGTCCTTTGCCTATTATTTTGGTGTGTTGGTTTTTGACTTTTTTTTTTTTTTTTTTTTTTTTNTTTTTTTTTTTTTTTGCTTCTTCTTTGTTACTCCAATTTGTTATTTTTGTTATTGTTGTTGTGGTTTTTTTTACTAATTTCAAATTTCGATGTTAATATTTTTTTTGTTAGAGATGATTATGCGTCGAGTTGGTTGGGTTAGTTAATAAAAGCTCGTTATTGAGTTTTGTTAATCCAATTTGTTATTGTTGTTGTGGTTTTTTTACTAATTTCAAATTTTGATGTTGATATTTTTTTGTTAGAGATGATTATGGGTCGAGTTGGTTGGGTTAGGTTTGGTTTTTAAGTCGATAAAAGCTCGTTGAGGAAAGATAGGGTGAGGTTAGGTTGGGTTTAAAGAAGACCTAGTTTTTTAGTCTGGGGATTGGTGTATGACATTTTCTTTGGGAGTAGCAATTTTGAGTGAGTTATTGAGTTTTGTTGGACTTAGAAGTAAAAAATCAAATAATAAAATTCATCGCGCGTGGGATTGCGAAGGCTATAGCCCATGCAAGAAGCTTGTTTGGTATATAGAAGGGTTGAGTTGGGATTAATAAAGAAGTCGGGATTTGGACAATAAAAGTGAACCGTTTTGAGAGGTAATGACGATTGGAAATCAAAATGGGTTGACACTTGCTAGGATGAACCTTTTTTAGTGAGTTTGGCCGACTTAGAAATAGAAATTGAGAAATTGTGTTTGAAGTGATAAAAAAAGGAGTCTGATTGGGTTGGCTAAATAACAAAAGACACTTGTTTTGGCAAAGAATAACTATGGGATGAAATCTGCTTTTGGAGGTTGGGAACCGTTATATGAAATTTAAGGCTAGTAGGTTACTAACTTGGGTAAAACCAAAATTTAGCCTAAATAAACTTAAAAGGAATGCTCAAGATTGAATGGGTTTGCACCTAAAAAGGTTAAATTACCAATTCTGGCATGAAATTTGATCAACTGTATCTTAGATTTTTTATTCTCGAATCTAGATAATCTAACTTGAAAGATATTACAAGTTGAAACTTATTCTTGTGTTATGTTTTAACCGGCTTTAGTCACAACCTTGACGGTCTTTTTATAATATAAATCAGTATAATGTGGCAACGCTATTTAACACAAAAAATTCATATTTAGATGAGTCTGTAATATTATGTTTGATTTTCTTGACTATGTGAGATTTTGCCTTAAAACATAACTTTTGGTGTTGAGTGTCATTTTTTCACTTTTTCAATTGAGTCGAACCATTGATGAACGATTATACTATTGATTTTAATCAAGTATTGTCATTCTTTTATAAAATCATAGATGATCAATAATACGAGTATTAGCTATCCATGTTTTATACATAAAGATTATGAATGACATTAAACTTAGGTGACTTATATATTTTTAATGGCGTTTTAAAAGAGATTTGTTAGTTGACTAGTGAAATACTATATATAGGCATATAGCTAGTTGTTACACCCTCAAAACTAGTTTGCTTTGCTAAATTGTTTGCACATTTTAGCTCCAATAATAACAGCTAGAAACTTTTAAAAATTGCAAGTAATTTCCTGATAACAACCGTCTGGAGATACTTAAATATTTGGCCAAAATATCTATATCTATTATATCTAACAAAACTGGTTTGGTGCTTTGCCGCTTTCGACTAACCTTAAAGGAGTGACATAAAAAGATAGAGATTTGAATAAAAATTCGAAAAATGTATACTCTCTTCGTTCTTTTTTAGCTGCAGCATTTCACTTTTTACACTTGTCGAGACACATTTTTAATAATTTATAGCTCTAATTATATTTGTATAACTTATAAAAAAATATATATTAATAAAGTGCACATCAAGTCGAATCAAACGAGATACATATTGATTATATTCCTCTTTATACATTGATCATAAAATTAAACCAAAGCTTAAAATATATTACACATTTTGAAATATTGCAACTAAAAAAACGGAGGGAGTACTATATATTGAGTGCTCAAGTTTGGGGAAACGTCAAATGTATCTTGTTATTACCTACAAGGGGTGTAAATGGTAAGTGGGAATATGGGGTGGGAATGAGAATATTAATTCCATCTAGTATCAAAACACATGTTTGGTAAATGGGAATAGGAAAATAGAGAGGATTAGAAATGAGAATAAAAATGCTTCTATTCCCACATAAATATTACCTAGGGGGGCAGGTTATAATGGGTGGGAATAGAATCAATGGTGAAATGATAAAAATGCCATTAATGAAAATGAAGAGAGGGAGATATTTGTAGGGTATTTTGTGTAATTACACATGTTATTTCCAATCTATTGCAAAATTTGTTCCGTATCTATACCAACTATGAGATTAAGACTATTTTATCAATTCCGACCCATCAACTCTCATTCTCATTCCCATTCCCAATCTCTATTCTCCCTAGTCTCATTCCCACTTGCCAAACTCCCCGACAAAGCTACGATAAAAAAGGATGAAAGTGTCATGTTACCAATAATAAAATTGATGAGAGTATAGTATCAAATAATAAAATTCATCTCACGTGGGATTGCGAAGGATATAGCTGATGCAAGAAGCTTGTTTGGTATATAGAAGGGTTGAGTTGGGATTAATAAAGAAGTTAGGATTTGGTCGATAAAAGTGAACCGTTCTGAGAGGTAATGATGATTGGAAATCAAGATGGGTTGACACTTGCTAGGATAAACCTTTTTGAGTGAGTTCGGCAGACTTAGAAATAGAAATTGAGAAATTGTGTTTGAGGTGATAAAAAAAAGGAGTCTGATTGGGTTGGCTAAATAACAGACGACGCTTGTTTTGGTAAAGAATAACGATGGGATGAAAGCTGTCTTTGGAGGTGGGCAACCGTTATATGAAATTTAAGGCTAGTAGGTTACTAACTTGGGTAAGAACAAAATTTAGCCTGAATAAACTTAAAAGGAATGCTCAAGATTGAACGAGTTTGCCTCCTAAAAAGGTTAAATTACCAATTCTAGAGTGAAACTTGATCAACTGTATCTGAGATTTTTTATTCTTGAATCTAGATAATCTAACTTGAAAGATATTACAAGTTGAAAATTATTCTTGTGTTATGTTTTAACTGGCTTTAGTCACAACCTTGACGGTCTTTTTATAGTATAAATCAGTATAATGTGGCAACGCTAATTAACACAAAAAATTCATGTTTAGATAAGTCTGTGACACTATGTTTGATTTTCTTGACTATGTGAGATTTTGCCTTAAAACATAACTTTTGGAGTTGAGTGTCATTTTTTCACTTTTCCAATTGAGTCGAACCATTGATGAATGATTATACTATTGATTTTAATCGAGTATTGTCATTCTTTTATGAAAACATAGATGATCAATAATACGAGTATTATCTATCTCTGTTTTATACATAAAGATTATGAATGACATTAAACTATATATAGGTGACTTATTAAATAAGTTTTAATGGCGTTTTAAAAGAGATTTGTTAGTTGACTAGTGAAATACTATATATAGACATATAGCTAGTTGTTACATCCTCAAAACTAGTTTGCTTGGCTAAGTTGTTTGCACATTTTAGCTCCAATAACTAGTTTTTTTGCCCAGGCGCTGCCTTGGGCACCGGCCATGTCTAATATACGTGTAACAATGAGAAAGATAATTAAGGTGCTATCTGAGTATGTGACATTTGATTTTTACTGGGCTTAGTTAGTTATTTGTTGTTGTTATTTTAAGCTTACTATTAAAACAATATATTTAAAGGTCACCAAAAACATCTAGTTGAGTTGGTAATTGTGTTGATCAATTTCCTTACATAGGTCTTAGATTCGATTTTTGTTAACATTATATTTTTGGTTAAATAATTGGATATAACGTATGTGTCTTACATACATGGCGCAATTTTAAGGTGAGGATTGAGGAGGCTTAGAAGGCGCATATACGTTGTCTCAAACGTGTTTTTTAAATGATGAGAGAAATAGTTGAAGTATTGTTTGAGAACTATATATATATTAAAGATAATGTATTAGGCATTAAAAACACTTGGTTGAGTTGGAAATTGGCTTGGATTATGTAAAAGTGGTTATGGGTTCAATCCTTGTTGCTATTATACTTTTGGATATAGTGTATCATTTGTTGCATACGTCGCACAAAGTTGGAAATAGCTTGTACACATAGCGCTATGCAGGTGAAAGGTGAGGAGATTACGTGGCGCGTTTACATTGTCCGAAACGTCTTTTAATATATAGTATGATTAGAGTATCGGCCCGGGCAACGCCTCAGGCGTTATTTTTTAATTTTCCACTTAATATTAATTTGTTTTTTTATTATCAGCACTTCATAAATAAACAAATCTTACTTCTAATTTACTTAATAAATGAAATAAATATATAATGTAATGTTGACATTTAAATTCATTAATCAAAGTTAGTTGATATGGTAAATCCATGACCTTGATTTGTAAGAGAACTAAGGCATAAATCTAAAACTAAGCACACTTTATTTTGCTAAATGACATGGTAAGCTTACATGGCACATATACTTTGGAGTGTACCATATGGCACGGTTCTTTTGAAATGAGATAATGTAAAACAATATAGCTTATGATTCCTATAATTTTATAAAATTGAATACATAATCTTCCTAAATTAAAAAATTACCCACATTTAAAATCAACCCTAAAAATTACAAAAAATCAATTTACTTTCTCCATTTGAACCAAGAAACAACAACAATAAAAATTGTGGATCACTTTAATGTCGATTAGCAGTTTGGTACGTAGACATTGATATAAAATATGAGTTGAGGTTGAGAAAGATCAAGAATGTAGTACCCGCACTTGTACTTTGTAGTAAATTAGTTGTTGTATTGATTATAAGGCTGCGACTAAAAGAATCAAAAAAGTTTGGTTGAGTTGGTAATTAGGTTGGATGACATGAAACAGGTCATGGGTTCGATCCTTGTTACCATTGCATTTTTGAGTATATGTATGATCCTTGTATATGTGGCGCAATGTCGGCAAGAGCTTGCATACGTGGCGATANTCAATTTCCTTACATAGGTCTTAGATTCGATTTTTGTTAACATTATATTTTTGGTTAAATAATTGGATATAACGTATGTGTCTTACATACATGGCGCAATTTTAAGGTGAGGATTGAGGAGGCTTAGAAGGCGCATATACGTTGTCTCAAACGTGTTTTTTAAATGATGAGAGAAATAGTTGAAGTATTGTTTGAGAACTATATATATATTAAAGATAATGTATTAGGCATTAAAAACACTTGGTTGAGTTGGAAATTGGCTTGGATTATGTAAAAGTGGTTATGGGTTCAATCCTTGTTGCTATTATACTTTTGGATATAGTGTATCATTTGTTGCATACGTCGCACAAAGTTGGAAATAGCTTGTACACATAGCGCTATGCAGGTGAAAGGTGAGGAGATTACGTGGCGCGTTTACATTGTCCGAAACGTCTTTTAATATATAGTATGATTAGAGTATCGGCCCGGGCAACGCCTCAGGCGTTATTTTTTAATTTTCCACTTAATATTAATTTGTTTTTTTATTATCAGCACTTCATAAATAAACAAATCTTACTTCTAATTTACTTAATAAATGAAATAAATATATAATGTAATGTTGACATTTAAATTCATTAATCAAAGTTAGTTGATATGGTAAATCCATGACCTTGATTTGTAAGAGAACTAAGG
Organism: Suaeda aralocaspica; assembly: GCA_016808085.1. NCBI lineage: Eukaryota > Viridiplantae > Streptophyta > Magnoliopsida > Caryophyllales > Amaranthaceae > Suaeda > Suaeda aralocaspica. The sequence continues at coordinate 110,434 of PYUH01000549.1, forward strand.
CATAAATCTAAAACTAAGCACACTTTATTTTGCTAAATGACATGGTAAGCTTACATGGCACATATACTTTGGAGTGTACCATATGGCACGGTTCTTTTGAAATGAGATAATGTAAAACAATATAGCTTATGATTCCTATAATTTTATAAAATTGAATACATAATCTTCCTAAATTAAAAAATTACCCACATTTAAAATCAACCCTAAAAATTACAAAAAATCAATTTACTTTCTCCATTTGAACCAAGAAACAACAACAATAAAAATTGTGGATCACTTTAATGTCGATTAGCAGTTTGGTACGTAGACATTGATATAAAATATGAGTTGAGGTTGAGAAAGATCAAGAATGTAGTACCCGCACTTGTACTTTGTAGTAAATTAGTTGTTGTATTGATTATAAGGCTGCGACTAAAAGAATCAAAAAAGTTTGGTTGAGTTGGTAATTAGGTTGGATGACATGAAACAGGTCATGGGTTCGATCCTTGTTACCATTGCATTTTTGAGTATATGTATGATCCTTGTATATGTGGCGCAATGTCGGCAAGAGCTTGCATACGTGGCGATATTCTGGTAAAAGATGGGGAGCTTACGTGGCGCACTCACGTTGTCTCAAACGCCTTTTAATATATTATATAGATATTGGATATTCAAACTAACAGCTAGACACTTTTAAAAATTGTAAGTAATTTCCTAATAACAACCGTCTGGAGATACTCAAATATTTGGCCAAAATATCTATATCTATTATATCTAAAAAAAACTGGTATGGTGCTTTGCCACTTTCGACTAACCTTAAAGGAGTGATATAAAAATATAGAGAGTTGAATAAAATTTGAAAAATGTATACTCTCTTCGTTCTTTTTTAGTTGCAACATTTCACTTTTCACACTTGTTGAGAGCACTTTTTTTAATAGTTTATAGCTTTCATTATATGTTTGTATAAATTATAAAAATATATATTAATAAAGTGCACATCAAGTCGAATCAAACGAGATACATATTGACTATATTCCTCTTTATACATTGATCATAAAATTAAAACAAATCTTAAAAGATATTGCACATTTTGAAATGTTGCAACTAAAAAAACGGAGGGAGTAATATATATTGAGTGCTCAAGATTGGGGAAACGTCAAATGTATCTTGTTATTACCTACAAGGGGTGTTTGGTAAGTGGGAATATGGGGTGGGAATGAGAATATTAATTCCATCTGGTATCAAAACGCATGTTTGGTACATGGGAATAGGAAAATAGAGAGGATTAGAAATGAGAATAAAAATGCTTCCATTCCCACATAAATATTACCTAGGGGGCTAGGTTATAATGGGTAGGAATAGAATCAATGGTGAAATGATAAAAATGCCATTAATGAAAACGAAGAGAGGGAGATATTTGTAGGGTATTTTGTGTAATTACACATGTTATTCCCAATCTATTGCAAAATGTGCTCCATATCTATATCAAATATGGGATTAGGACTATTTTATCAACTCCCATTCCCATTCCCAATCTCTATTCTCTATTCTCATTTTCACTTGCCAAACGCCCCGACAAGGCTACAATAAAAATGGATGAAAGTGTCATGTTACCAATAATAAAATTGTTGAGATCGCGTATAGTATGAATTGAAGTATAATGGGATTAAGAAACTTTCGGATTAGGTTTTTTAAATATATTATTATTAAAAGTGAATCTACTTAAAGCAAAATATGCTCCGCGATGGGAATTGAAAATTTTAAAACAAAACAAAATTCTATTTTAAGCTCCTTTACGTGTGTTTAATAGGAGACTATACACAAATTCTATTACGAAGTACCTTATATAATTATATGCATGCTATGTCGTATTGTTGGCATGTGTGCTTCAACATATTGTGATCAGTTTGGAATATATGACAATGTCCTTTTTTTTCATTAGTTCATATACTTGTATAAAGATAATTAAAGGCAATGTCCAATTTCAGAATTTCATTTTTTTTTTTTTGAGATGATAATTATTAAGTTGTTATGTTGAGTAACTCGATGAAGTTCTATGTTTTGAAGTTGCTATATCTAATTTGAAAAGTAAGTAATGGTTTTGCTAGCAAAATTTAACTTTGTTCAAAAAAATTAAACTAAATTAATTATGATAATGGTTTTCTATAATAAGGAGTAATAAAATTGATATAATACTTCTGGTCCATCAAATTTGCAACTTTTATCTTATATGGAAGATTCATTATAAGTGCAACTTTGAAAACTTTTTCTTTTTTTTATTATAAAATACAATTACTATTTTACCCTTGTTATAATTTGCCTAAACATACTTAAAACTCTTAATAACATGGCTTCTAATTAAACATTTGACTAATTATTCCCACCTATCATGACACTCTTTCTTCATCATCAAACCGATAAACTTCCCAACCACCCTACTCAATAACCCTCATCAAACATAAACCCTAATATTAACCTTCCTCCCTCCTCAGTTTCATCACATTATTTTCTTACGTTTCTCTCTCTAAAAATCCCTAACTTCAATCTTTTCTTCTTCTCCCCTTTGATCTCCTCGAAACCCTAACTTTTTCCCTTCATTTCTTCTAGAAATGGTAGATCTGATGCCTCACCTCCACACCCTTCAACTAGCCTTGTTTCAAACCACCAACAAAGATGAAATCCAAACCCTGTTTCATCTAGCTCCTCCGAGGATTTAGAGAAAGGTTCTCTTCACCCCATATCCTACTACTACTACTACTACACTGGTAAAGCTCGCAAATACTTAAGCAACTACTATGTCATGACGTTGGGTGTTGTGTGTACATTCTGAATTGCCTTTGTTTCCATGGTGCCTAGTGCTTTATTTTTTCTCGATTCCTTTACTGGTGCTTGATACACAAATGGAATAATTATTCCATATTTCCCATCATGCACCACGTTACCTGTTTCATCATGTAATGGTCTTCCAGTGAACCCCATGAAAATTACCTTTACTTTGTACCTTCTGGAGTTTTCACATCTATAAGGGTCATCCTCTTTGGGTAAAAGATAGAATATTCTCATCTCTGGGTTTATGTAAAACCACCTCTCATTAATGTGAATCACATTTTGCATGTCAACAAAGGTAGCAGGCCTTGTCCATGACCTTGGGATTACGTGACTCATGGAACAAATAGCCTTGCTTCTCCTCTATGGGTTTATGTAAAACCACCTCTCATTAATGTGAATCACATTTTGCATGTCAACAAAGGTAGCAAGCCTTGTCCATGACCTTGGGATTACGTGACTCATGAAACGTAATAGCCTTACAAATTTGTGTTTGTCAGTTACCCTTGGATGGTTGTTGCTTGTATGTAGATGACTTCTTAGTTTTCCCCTTTTCTTCAATCTATGCACTATTGTTTGGAAAATTTCAGAAAGCCAACAAATGATCTTTCTGTTGTACGTCCTTAGATGTAGTGGGACTGATTATAGAAACTCATCTGAGTATTATTTTGGTTTTTAGCCAGCATTCCCCACTTTCTTACTCCTGACATCAATCAGCTCTCGCTTTTTTATCCTTTGTGAGGCGTACTTGTACATCCTACCAATGACGGACTTGCGCACATCTACTTGTTTAGCAATCTTTACCATGGAACCATGTGGTAAGGTGTCTCGTGTGTGCATTTTGTGTATCAAATCAACAACCAACCTTCTCTTCTCTAGTGACATGTGTGGTCTACTTCTTCTTATAGTTTGTTCAAAAACTTGTTGTGTCGTGGCAGTGTTTAAATTCTATTGACACAATTCCTCGATCTTCTGCTAAGAGTTAATCTATGCTGTAAAAAACCATCAAGTTCTTCAGAAATTTTTGTTGGTTGATTGTTGAAAAAAATACTGACCTCTTGTTTGTTGGGTGGATGTTTGTCTAGTTTTTCTTCCTTTTCTTTTTTGTTATTTTTTTAATCGTGATTTGAATATAGCAGTAGAAGCAGAGGTGTCTCTTTTGGGAGATAAAGAAGGATTGTTGAAAAGATGGTGGTGTTTTGCTACCTGGTTGCACAGGAGGAAGATGAAGAGAAGAATGATGGAAGATAAGATAGGTTGCGTAAATCCTTTGAGTCAGGCTTGCAACTTGTTTTGTTTTTTTCCCCAGTAAAAAGCAGTAGGAAGTTTGCATCACCTTTAAAATGTGACTTAATCAATTAAATATTAGTTTTTATTACTTTTGCAAATAATGATAATTAGTTTTTACATTGACATTTATATGTATTATTATTATGATAATTATTTCCAAAAGTTGGTTAAAATTTAAAAGTTATTATTACTTTCAAAAAATGCAAAAAATGAAAAAATGCAAAAAAAAAAAAAAAAGCTCTGTATTACTTTTAAAAACAATCTACGTAGTAGAATGTATAGAGCATTCCAAAATCGATTAAATTTCACATTTAAACAAATTAATAAATAAACAATATTATTAAAAAAAAGTGTAAGGTGAGAAACGACAATTTTTTTGGTCAAATAGTACTAGGCGAATTTGAAAGAGGCAACATATGTCCAAAGGGGCAAATATATCTAAAGGAAAATATCGACATTTATTTCAACAACTTTCCCTTTTCTCTTTCCTAACAAACTTCATAGGATTTTAGATCTATTTTTCTTTCCTCCATCTCTTCAACACTTCAACTTAGCAAGACTTCATACCAAAAATTGACTATTGCTGGGATTAGAATAAATCATAATAGATTGTCGGGATTAGAATAGATTGGACTATATGACCCGACCTGTGACAAGGCTATCGCACACCTATAAAAAATAACCAACAACTCTAACTAATGTAGCTACGGAAGTAAGGATCAAATCCTCTGGGAAGCTATTAATTAAATTTATTAGTTCTAAAAATTAAATACTGTGTAAGGGGCCTTAGTTGAGATTTTTAACTAATTAACTACAAACTATGGAAAATAACGGAAAAATACGAGATTAGACTCAAATTACTAAAACCTAGGGCAATCGGTTCACCAAGAACAACCAATGAAATAATTAAGTATAAACCAACTAATTCGACCAAATTCATTAAATTAAGGCTTATTAATTCTCTTGAATTTAGACTCCCTCCAAAATCTTCTAGTGGCTCTCACTCTTGCCTAGACTCATTTTGCCTATTACTCGGTGGCATATTGTGGTAATTTTACCTCTCGGCATCAATTTCAACAATTACCTAACACACAATTAAACTTGCGCACAATTTAATTGCAATCGATATAATTCAAAAATAGGAGTTTAACTATTAGGGAACTAACTAATTGATACTTAATTACTCCATTAACAAGTTCAAGGATCTCCTAAATCCTAGAAAACAACTATTCACTCATAATAATAAAAACTAAAACAAATTGCATAAAGAAATTCATAATTGAGTTAATTAAACAATTGACAAATAAACAAATTAACATGAACTAATTAACAAAACTAATTATCAAAACTAAATTAATTAGCAGGAACAAAATAAACTAAATAAATTAATTGCAACGTAAAGAAAGTAAGAAAGTTACCAATTTAAAAAGGAAATTGTTTGAATTGAATTAAACTAGAGGATCCACAAAGCAAAACCTAAACTAATCTAGAGAGAGAAAGTCCTAATTAAGCCCTAATGATGTTTTAAGTCGTAAAAGTATATTGAAAACTTAAGTCAGATTAGCCTCGTAAGTCATGCCTCATCCTAAATTACTAGCTTGACATCCAGATTATTAATACATTTCCACTATTGCCCTCTCATTTATTTCCTTACAAACTTTCTTTTTTTTTCCACCTCTCCTCTCTCTCTTTAAAAAAAAAAAAAAAAAAAAAAAAAAAAAAAAAAAAAAAAACTAAAAAAAAAAACAAAACAAACAAAAAAAACAACAAAAACAACAACAACAA